>JAODUK010052348.1:0-14303 GCA_027564635.1 Typhlichthys eigenmanni
TGGTTCATACTGGTTAGTGCTGGGTTAGTGCTGGTCCAGGCTGGTTCATACTGGTTAGTGCTGGTGTAGTGCTGGTCTAGATGGTATACCAGCACACCAGCAACCAGCATTGGATGCCGGGGTACCAGCAAACCAGCATTGCATGCTGGTTCCAGCATTCAAAACATACCTTATGCTAGTGACCAGCAATGCTGGATTTTTTAGCAGGGAATACACATTTAGTCAAATTCACCAAATGTCTCTTTGCATTTCGCTAGCTTACCGTTCTCTGTGCCTGTTGAATCTGATACGTCTACACAGCCCTGGCTCCGTAAATAGGAACATACAGTCAACAAAGCGACACATTGCATTTCGATGTGTGAGGCGGCGTTGCGGAAGGTCGCGATACTGGAGCGATACTTTTATACCGGCTATACAAGCTATCGTCTTCATGATCTACTGTAGCATCACTTACTTTGCCACAATATCCCATTGCATATCAAGTGCTTGATATCAACCGTACCTATGTTTTTACAGACACCTTGGCAACATGTTAAATGTTGTCATCTTGACTGCTTGCTGGTGTATAAGTGTGTTGTGTCTAGTTTTGTCTTCTAAAATCAGTTGCCAATTAACCATCATATTCTCATTATACTGATCTTAATTTTATGAAAGTCCCTCATATTACTACAGTGTGAAGATTATAGATAATTTTAATAGTAAATGTACATACAATTTATTTTTTTCTCTCTCTTTCTCTGTCATTCTAAATGTTTCCAACCCCCTTTAAAATCCCTCCTCCTGTCTTCCTCTTGGTCTTGGCTTGTGGTGCGATCTTGATTGAAGCTTGGATGTCTGAGAAGTTAGAATGAGGTTGTGGCCACTCATTGTGTAGCCTGGCTTCCCATAGGCGTGTTTTCATAAAGATCAAAGTGTGGGGTTTTTTTCAGCCAGTCGGCTGCAGGCTGGAACAGCCACAAGTTGGCTTTGGAGAGTGAAGGCTGGTCTTATGTGGGAGACAGAAACAAATTTGCAATTAGTCCTTTAGATGTGTTTGCGTGCCACTCAATGGAGCTCTGTTGCACTTTTATCTGTGCAGGGTAAAGTGGGATCTTTTCCAGAGCATTCTCTAGACCAGTGGGTTTCAAAGGGCATCCTCAAAGGGTTCAAGAGATACAGTTATTTGAGTACCTTTATTTTTCCTCATATTTACACAAGTTTAAAAAAAAGTCAATAAAATGTACATACATGTCTCAGTGGTGTACACAAACCGCACACAATACAAACACACACACTACAGTTCACACCGCGAGCGGAAACCTAACATGGCTTGTCAGCTTCCGATTTCCTCAGGCGCTGTGACAGATTCATTGGTTCTCATTCGCAGACACACTTTCGTTGTCATGACATGTGTGGTGTCATGCTGCGTGAGGGGATTAAGCAGTGCATGCTGGGAGTTTGGCTAGATGTAAATTGTCACCGGCAAACACAAACACCAATATGGACTGTTTGACCTCCACACATTTGTGTATATCTACTGCTGCACGTACACAGATAACCCCTACATCGACACACGTGCAGTGCTGTTTTCAGACTTTCTGGTTGCTTTGTGCGAAGGGCAGTCGATAACACCAAACACTGTCCCAAAGCCTTATGAAGGGGTTAATGCTGTGGATTGTGGGAGATTCTCTCACTGTGGACAACACCAGTGGCCCTTTTCACCATGTGATATTGCTATAGTGGCTTTCTAATAGCCCAGATGGATGGATGGATTTATGGATGGGAGGGGGGAAGGAAAATAGCAGATGCCAAGGGGGGGATTGTGTCACTGGGGTAGTGGATGGTCGCAGAAAGAAGTGGGTTGGCTTGTGCGTGAGTATGTGTGTGTGTGTGTGTGTGTGTGTGTGTGTGCGTGCGTGTGTGTTAATCTGCATTTGACTGCAGGCAGGTTAATCGGATTAGTGTGTGTGCGCCCGTGAAAGCATGTTCGTGTAACATGTCCAGCGTGTAAGTGTGTCTGGGTATTTTGCGCGTGTGTGTGTGTGTGTCTTGTATCACATATCAAGAGCCCCGCCTGGCACAGTGATCAGTGATGCTCCTAATATACGAACTCTCCTGGATGAGGCGCACAGCAGACCGTGTCCGGTCTGTGTGCTCACCAGAAGTGCTCCTATACCTCCAAGTCCAGGCCCCCCTTTAGCCACTCGCTCCAACATGAAGTGGCTGGCGTCTGTGCGGGCACTGTTTGGTGGCCGTAGCAACAGTGCCCCTGCCATTCTGGCTGGGAGACCCTGCATGCCCTCCAGGAGAGAACTGCAAGCCAATAAGGTAAGCTGCTATTGTCTGTATGAGGATGAATTCAAATAAAGCCTTTTCCCTCACTTCAGACAATTAGCATTTACTATTGTATAAGATCTTAAAGGCTGTTGAGTGTATTGTCTTGTATTTCGACTCTTCTATGTATTTTGAGTCTTCTGCTTTTGGTGGTTAGGCTTGGGGTGTTTGTGCACAATCTGTGCGCATGTTTTATTGCAAATAATTAATAAAAAGCGTCCTGGTACTCGTTGTACAATATATGGATGAGATATAATTGTTTTCGCTGGGACCAGTGGGTCATGGATTCACTACCAGGACAGTAATTGTACGATCATTTGTAAACCTCAAGGTGTCTATTAGATTAACTGCACATTTGGTCATAAATTAGTACATTTCCTGGCTGATGTGTAGCATAGACACCCTATGCTACACATCAGCATACATTTATGACCATAATGTCAGTGTGCAAATATCATACTGTAGATTAGACTAACCGTAGTGTCAGCATGTGTTTTTCACTAAGGGTACCACACTGCTCTTTCTGTTGTTTTTCTTCTGTTAAAGGGATAGTCAAGGGAAATCAGTCATTTTTGTCTTAGCATGTCATTAAAGGATGTAGAGGCTTAATATAAACACATACAAACTATGAAAATCAACTTCCATTTAAATCGCAAAATATTCCCTATATTTATTTCACTTTCTGTCTTTCCAGCGATTTTCTGGGTGGAGTTAACTCGAGCATGGGAACGTCATGCCGCTCCTGGACTATAAAAAGAAAAAGTGTCACGATAAACGTCACTTTGCGTTTGAGTCTGACTGCCTACTGCAGTTTCTATAGTAAAATTTTGCTATCTGAAAGATACTCTGAACTAACCATTGTGACACAACTTGAATTATACATGGATATTTGGCAGTTTCTGCAGGTGCTTCTGTCTTCTGACTGTTCATAAATATACAGTTTTACTGAGCCAATCGCACCTGTTGAAAGACGGGCCATTGCAGCTAGCTAGACCAGTGAGCTGCACCGCTTAAGAATGTTGCGCAATAGCCTAGAGTTGAAAAGGGGAGGGGGGATGGGGGGACATTACAAACACGCCCATTCAGCCCTGAGCCCTTTGAATGTAGCATTTTTTGTCATAATGTTAACACACTTATTATTTATTTTTTATTATGATTTATTTGGTTGATGTATATTAAATATATGCCTCTGCAATATATTGGGAATATTTCTGCACCTTGTAACCTCTTTCCTATCTCTTTAATATATCTACAGTATGGTATATTAACAGATGAGTTGAATGCTAGATATACAGTATAATGTTCCACAATACATCTAGATAGGCAAAACATTGTATTTTTTATTGCTATACCCAAAAAAAAAAAGAGAAAACAACAGTTTACCAGCTAACTCTGTCCTTAGGTGTGATGGATTTCAAGTTCGCATACACGGGCCCCTGGCTGACGCCGGGCCCCAATGCGGTTGCATTGTGTGCATTATGGGTAGTTACGCCCTTGGTAACTATAGTAGTTCCAGTCCCACTGTATGTGAATGCAGCTATATAGTTCTATGGAACACAGTGCAGGAGGTACTGGTATACAAATCATTAGACGGCATTGGCCACCACTGTGGGCTTCAGCTGAAATACTGTGCTTTCTCATGCTGTTATTGAAGCGGAGTGGACATTATTTGAGTTGGCTAAGAAACCACTGACAGGGCAGGCCAAGGGCAAAACACAGAGATGTTCAGGGCCCATAATCGGAGTCATATACAAGTTGTCCAACCATTCATTAAAAGATACTTTGAGCCCAGTTGCCCTGCAAGCACCAACGAGCGGTAACTCTTGGGTTGGACCTTGAGAATTTGTGTTATTGCCACTGAAGTATATCCTGTCTAACATTCAGTGAATGGGAAACATTTCTGCTGGGATATTTAAACCCTACTGTATACTGGGAACCATGTCTGCTGTTGTGTTACAAAGAAATACACAAGCGTCTGTGTGTGTGTGTGTGTGTGTATGCGTGTGCTTGCGTGTATGTGTGCAACATGTAATTGTATATTTGTCTAACCATGCTAAAATACATGCAAGAATGCACGTGTGCGCATCAAGCTATTCTGCATGTGTGACTTGTATTTTCATGTGGTTCCATGTACTATGCACCCATGTGTCCACGGACATAATTGTGAGGATGCGTGCGTGTGTGTGATTGTATGTGGTGTGAGGACACACACACATAAACAACCAGACACACAAATGATAAGTGGTTAATTGAGAGCATACAGATTATGGCCTAACCATAAGAAAGCATATGATTGAAGGGTTGGGGCCAAGATTTTCGCTTGATTCAAGTCCAAACTTATACTCACAGCTTTTGAAACCAAAGCTAAAATATATGAAACGATAGATGCAAGCTGTTTTTATATTATATTATTTTATATGTATTTTGCTGTTATATCGTGCAATAAACAAAGCTTCTGTGAAAATGTGATACTACTGAAAAACAAGGCAATAAGCCCTCCAGCCAGGCAACGATTTCAGCATGAGGCTTATTTGAGATGCATGGATTTAAATCCAGGAATGCTGGACATATTCCAGCCATGCAGTGATTCCCACACTGGATAGGTAAAATTTCAAAGATTAATTATAGTTATATATCTGAATAATATCTGTCTAATACCCTATACTGCTCTGTACACTCAAGAAATGCAGTTTAACTGCCAAGAGCTGGAATGCTGGATACAAAGTGCTTAAAAAGGAAACCTAATTAGCTAATTAGCCGTTAAGTTTTCAACAGGAAGAACTAAATTGAACGGATTAGAGGGAAACCAAAATGACGAGGTGAACGTTTAGGCGGTTACACCGGGACATCAGAAAGATCCCGCCGCTCTGTAGAATATGGACTCTGTGACCTCCGCATGGCTCCGCCATTGCTTTTACCGCAGCCGTTTGTCTGTACGTCAGGCTTTAAGTGGCCGTCCATTACCATAATGAGTAGGTGTGCTCTGCTCCCGTTTGAAGAGTTACTGTATACTGCTGAATATTTGAGTTACAAGCCAATAACCCCCCCCCCCACACACACACACACATACACACACACACACACACCATTTCACAGTAGCTCCAGTGGGCATTAGCCATGCAGAACTGGATGGCTTCCTCCCCACACTGAGACCCCAGCCAAACCTTAGCCCCTCACTCTCTCTCCGCCTGACCTCACACTAAAGTGGGCATGTAAAGAATATGTCTTGGAGCAGGCAAGACTAAAACCAACAGTGTTGAAAGACTAACCCCCTTACGTATTGTACTAGATCTAATCCAATACATTAGAACACAAGCTAGGAACCAACTGGTTCGCTCAATGTTATTTCTAGCTTTGGAAATGAAGTGGCCAGTTTGTTATGGCATGCACGTTGGGCCCATTATTAATGCTAAACTAACTAAGATACTTGGCATATTCTGAGGCAACATCACATACAGTAGCGCTGAGCTAGCTGTGGAGTTAAAGGGCAGCTTGTGTTAAAGGCGTGTGACCAGGGCTGCTGCCATTAAGACTGTAATGTCTAGCCAACTTCGCTCTGGGGAGCGCACGCACACACACACACACACACACACACACGCACATGCACGCACTGGACGGGCAACGGGGTTAAGACGCGCTAGCCTGACTGACACTTCTAGCGATGGAGTGAAACATTAACAGCCTCCAGCAGCCCTGGAATCGCCTGTGAGCTGGTCGTCTACTCGCCAGTGATGACGGCTGGGGCTCTGTCTTCAGGCCAGAGAGAGAGAGAGAGAGAGAGAGAGAGAGAGAGAGAGAGAGTAGAAGCGACAGATAATGAAGGACAGTCAGAAACAAATAGAGAGAGAGAGACAGACAAACAAACGTATTTGATGCTTTGGCAACAATACAGTTAATTGAAGAGAGATTTCTCTTATACAATAAGCATGTTGTGGTAACCTATTAAGGCCACTAAAGTCATTTGAATAGAGAGAGAGAGAGAGAGTTTACCGTTCCCTTGTGTTGATCTTTCCTATTGTTTGTCATGCGTACGTGCACTGTGCAGCGCACCTCTCGCTAACATCTGCTCTTGTTGTCGTGGATACGCCCCTGTCACGGCAGAGCGCTGTGGCTTTGAACACTCCTCTTTAATTGGGCCGTTCTCTCACGACTCTCTCTGTGATGAGGTCCAGTGTAGCTGACCCCAAGGCCAGCCACAGATGACGCCAGTGTGTGTCTGTCATGACAAAGCAACATGGCCCATATGGAGGACTACAGAACAGTCGGAGGAATGCAACGTGGGACGAGTTAATGTCTGATTGGTTCAATCTGACGGGGAGCGTTCCTTGTGTGCGTTCGGAAATGTGCTTATTCTTTATCAATTCGAGGTGGGGCAGGGTACCTCAAGCTCTCTACCCCTCCCACCCCACACTAAAGCATGAGGGCCTACTATCGCGTTTTGAGTTTCTACGCTCATGTTTTGTGCACCGTAAAACGTGCACAAATGAGAGACTTGATTCAGTGCTTTAAAACACATCTTATAAACCGGTTGTGTGATTTAGCCTGGAATTGTGAGCCAAAGATGTGAACGTTCCGCCTATATGTTTTATGTGAGCTTGTTTACATTGTGTCACACTTCACAATTTGTGAATGTTTTCTTTATAATGTATATTATCATGTCTGTTGCATCAGCCTTTGGGGATCACATCCTTTTAAATACAGCCGTGAATACAAAACACATTTTTTCATAACGTGATTATAAGTTCTTGTCCTTCTTGTCATATTTCTCTGAGTTTTATTTACATTAAAAAATGAAAAAGAATGGAATTAGAAAGAAACAGGTTCACTTACAGTACCTGATCTGTGTGTGTGAGACTGAGCATGCAGCTGTCAAGAGGTTGCCGGGTAACAGGCATGTACCCGTGTGGTACACTGAGAAGAGAGTCACAGAGCAATCATGCGTGTTATTTTCCATGCTGCGTGATAGTGTGGTTTGCTGATAGCATTCACGCTGCCCAGGTGCTTGACTATCTCGTTGGCCTCCCTGGAGTGTTGGGCTTGGAATATATGCGTGTGTGTGTGTGCGTGCGTGCATGTGTGCGTTTGACCCTTCTTATCTTCTCTATACTGGCTTGTTTGTTTTTACAACCACCGCACAGCTCACGTCCTGACGTCACGTTAGGACCGCCCGCCCATCCCCCACCGCAGCACTGCTTATCGCTTAACGAAGTTGGCAGAGGTGAAATGGAATGTTTTCGTAATTAATTCCATCAAGCCCATCTTCACTTAGGGCGTTCCTCTGCCGTTCATCACTAGTTTATGTAGTAAAATAGTAAAATACCACCTTACATTTCTAAATCATCCCAATCATCCCTGTAAATGTTGCTGTGTGCTGAGATGCATTACCAACAAGGTAACAAACCCAGAACATATTTTATATAAGCTGTTAAAGCAAACAAATGAGCCTGTAAGGAAACTAAAGCGGTTTTGGGATTGAAGCATCAGTAGGATGAATGAGGAACTGCTTACATGTGGTGACTGGTTAACATATAGAAAGCTAATTTAATCCATCGACATGGTGAAAAATCTAATGTTTTCAGGTAAAGCAATTTAGCATAATGTGACGCCGATCGTGTTCCTCTCCAGTAGTTTTCAGTGTAATATGAGCTCTGTTGCCCGTATCACTTTTGTGACTTTCAAGGCTCATATTTTCGGTTCAACGGCTTAATAAAAACATCTTCTGGGTCAATTTCCTTGTTGGCAGTGTATCCCGTAACACAGAAGCTTTTAGGCATGTTTCAGGTTGCTGTTATCAGATAAAAGTTACGAGGAGGCTCATTCGCGCCATAGACAGTCATTGGAAGGGAAAAGACGTTTGACAACATTCATGGCAGGGCCTGCAAAAATGATGTGACCTATGACATCAGTTTGAATCCCCACTCCATAACATTCTGAAGTACATTGTACCCTAACCTTCTAAAGTATGACCCAATACTCCAAATGCCATCAAAGCATTCTAAATCACATTTCAAATCATACCCTAGAGATCTATGTGACCTATAACATACAGTACTTACCCCAAAATTTAAAATCACACAAACGATTCAAAATCTCAAACAATTCTAAAGCATTCTAAAATGCACCATAACAAACTAAATGTCATTAAAGCATTCTAAATCACAGTTTTTATGAACTGGTTTTTAGGTGTGACCTTACATTATGTAGACGTTAAGCAGACCTAATTAGACAAGATATGTGGTCTATATGCTGAGACCACACATGAGACAGTTTGAAAAGTTCAAGATTGAAGCTTTCACTTAGATTATTATTGATATTGATATTATTGATATTGTATATCAAATATCCTTATCTGTAACGTATAAGTCTGCATTCAATAGGGTAGGTTGTCAGCCATGGACCTCTGTGTGTGTGTGTGTGTGTGCGCGTGTGTGTGTGTGTGTGTGACTTGAGATGTTGGGAATAGCAGCTTTGATTGCTTTGGCCAGGAATGTGGCTTCTCTTCATCTTTCCCTTTTTCACCGCCACCTCTACCGTCCTCCATCTTCCCAGCTCCGTTCTCCTACACTGGAATGCACTCCCGTCTCACCGCCACCAGATGTCTTGTGGCAATTTTGGTGGCCTCGTTAAATACAGTAGAGAGACTTTGCCGGGCAGCACACACAAGAATAGTACTAGCAGTTGTAAATTGAAGCCCTCTCGGGTCTCTCGCTGTCTGACGGCCGACAGAAGAAGCGGTGGCCTTCCACTTTCACCGCTTCCTGTTTTCAAGGGAAGTAGAGATGCAGTGATTCAAGGTCTGACACGGTCGCGCGCCTCAGCGCTGTTTATCAAAGTAGCTAAAGTAGCGCACATCGTTAGCCATTATCGCTTAACGCAGTCCAACTTGATTAAGGCCTTTCTCTGCCAACACCGCTGGTGTTGTTAGCATGGTCAGAAAGACTTTTCACACCCTTATTGTCTCTTGCAGAATAAATACGGACCATTTCCTTAAACTGTTTCCTAAAACTGTTTCCTTAAAGGATATAGCAAAGGCTTGTTGCTAATAATCCATGAATAACAGGTTACAGTGTTGCAGTGCAAAATATTAAACAAATTAACATGTTGTACAGTAGGTGGTCTTGGTGGGCTGGACCGTCGCCAACTCTAGGGCTCCTTTAGATGGGCAGCTTTGCAGGCAATGGTGGTATGAGCTGGAATCATGCCATTCATTCACATGGCATCCTGTTGTTTTAAGCTAGTTATGATACTGTAGCCCTTGGAGCTGTGGTTGGAAGTAGCTGGTGCTATTTTTGGTTAACCTTTTGTCAGTTATTAATAGCATGTACTGCAAAGGTGTACTACTGTAGTACATCTACAACATAATAATATCCATTATCTAAAATGAAACTTAATAAAAAGAAGTGTGTATTTAATTGGGTGATTCCATATAAGAATGTGCATTCCATATAAGAATGTGCTGGCTTGGCGTGCCGCGGCGTAGCGTTCATCTGCTCCGGTCGTCCGTGCTTGCTAAGCTGAACCAGATGCACTCTTTCCACATAACATTTCCCTCCCTTTTATGTCTCACCCAAAGCCGGGAGCTGTTTAAAAAAAATAACGGTTACATGTCACATCGTGTCCGTTTTACAATCTCCAAATGCAGTAAGAGATCCTCTGTTTCTTGACCAACAATAATAAACTTGATAGAAGACACACTTAAGTTAATACACAATATACGTTGCCGCAGAAGCATCAAATACCCCCTTCTCTTGCATTTATCCAATGTATGTCCTGCATTAGTGGTTTATAGTGTTGGAGAAGTTCTCCTCCTCATATTAAGCCTCCATTTATTTTGTGTTAGTACTAAGTTAGCCTGGTATAACTGAATATGGTCTGGCCATGCTCCTTTGGGAGAGTTTGCAGTTGTTTCCTCCTACTTTGTGTAGACCTCTGGTTAATTTTGAAACTATTGGACAGCGCTTGAACCAATCGACTTTGCTACAACTGTATTAATCGCCTCATCTAGCTCTACCACCATTTTTAAACTACTTGAATTGTAGAAGGAGAAATATTGTTTTATTTATTTTAGATTTCTCTTTTATATTTCATGGAGCAGAACACCTTATCTACATGTGGCGATAAATTAGCTCTATCCTTACGGGAAACTAAATGAGAAAAAAATTAAGTTCACTTTTAGCACTACTACAGAAAATAAATGATAAAATAATTTAATATTTTTTATGTTTAATAAATAAATATATATATATATTATGCTGTACAGTAGTATCCATGAGGTTTAAATAAGAATTACAAAAACAATGTTTTGGTTTGAATTTGAGTGCAAGCTCTTTTTGCTCTTTTTGAGTGTAGAGTGAATGGCACCCCACTTCTACCCCTCCCCCACAAGTAGAGAGAGAGAGAGACCATAAACAGACTGTTCTTAGAAGCAAGGCTGCTATCTGAAGAATGCCAAACAGTGGAGCAACAGGACAAATGGCTCCAACATGCAGAGAGATCAACTCTCTGATTACAAAAGAAACTGAGAATGGCTTAGCCAATACTGGCAAATACACAGAAGTGTCACTTTCCACCCTGCCTCAATTAGCATTGGATTCCTCCTCATCGGTGCTTCTGTCATCAAAGCCAGCGGCCGCACAGCTGTAGGCCGAGCGAGTGTCTATTTCCACTGTTAGCGTGACAAGAGAGAGAGAAGGGGCGGGCTGCTGTTTTGACAGCAGCTACGGTGGGGAATGCTGCGCTGTGGAGAGAGTGTGCACAGACACACACACACTGGACAATCTCTCTTTTACGCACACACACACTCTTAGCCAGGTCGCTGTACTCACAGATTACTAAGCAGTGGTTTTACGCTCCCAGTGAGGTTCCAGCTGAGTTCACACCACCCCACACCCTCCCGCCCCACACACACACACACGCTCTCATTTGAGTGTCCCGGACTTCGTAGTAGACGTTTGACAGCAGAGAGAAATAGAGGGGGAGAGAGAGAGACCTTCAACCAAGCCTTTATTGGCACCATTCTCTTCTTACAGCAAAAAGCTTAAAACAATCTTAAAATGAAATATATATATATATATATATATATATATATATATGTGTGTATATATATATATGTATATATGTATATATATGTGTGTATATATATATATGTATATATGTATATATATGTGTGTGTATATATATACATGTATATATGTATATATATGTGTGTGTATATATGTATATATATATGTGTGTATGTGTGTGTGAGAGAGAGAGAGAGAGAGAGGAAGGGAGGCGTGGAGCTGGTGGGAGGAGGAGGAAGGAGAAACGCACCAGAGAGGAGGGAGCGAACGACGAATAGCCAAGAGAGAGCCGTCGCTGCGGCAGTGAGCCTCGCTGCAGGATGAACGCTGCCCGGCTCCTCTCTCACTGAGGGAGAGAGGGAGAGAGAGAGAGACACATACAGAGGGAGAGAGAGAGATACAGAGGGAGAGAGAGAGATACAGAGGGAGAGAGAGCACACACACACAGAGAGACACAGGGACAGCTTCCCTAGTCTTGTGTGTGTGTGAAGACTTGGAAGCAGGACGAGCGTCCTCTCCCTGGCTTCGGGGGTCCGTAGCATGCCGGTGGTGGGGGTAGCCTCCAAACTGCGGCTGCCGTCGACGGCCGGCTCTGGCAGGCCCGTGCACACGGCGCTCCCCATGCCCAATCCCGCTAGGAGGGGGGACGGCCCCGGTGCGCTCTCCTGCCAGCTGTCAATCAAGTCGGAGTGCCAGCGGGACAGGAGGGGGGCGGAGGCTCGCCCCCGGCCGGAGGCAGAGGAGAATAAGATCTGCAAGGTCAGCGTTGTCGCTCTGATGCTACACCTCTGCATCCCTCTGTAGTGTGTGTGTGTGGGGTGGTCTATATAGACTAGTCTCTGTGTGGGGTGGTCTATATAGAGTAGTCTATGTGTGAGGTGGTCTATAGACTAGTCTCTGTGTGGGGTGGTCTATATAGAGTAGTCTGTGTGGGGTGGTCTATATAGACTAGTCTCTGTGTGGGGTGGTCTATAGACTAGTCTCTGTGTGGGGTGGTTAATAGACTAGTCTGTGTGGTGGTCTATATAGACTAGTCTGTGTGGGGTGGTCTATAGACTAATCTCTGTGTGGGCTGGTCTATATAGAGTAGTCTGTGTGGGGTGGTCAGTATTGACTACTCTCTGTGTGGGGTGGTCTATAGACTACTCTCTGTGTGGGGTGGTCAGTATTGACTAGTCTGTGTGTGGGGTGGTCTATATAGACTAGTCTGTGTGGAGTGGTCTATAGACTAGTATATGTGTAGGGTGGTCAGTATTGACTAGTCTGTGTGGGGTGGTCTATATAGACTAGTCTGTGTGGAGTGGTCTATAGACTAGTATATGTGTGGGGTGGTCAGTATTGACTAGTCTGTGTGGGGTGGTCTATATAGATTAGTCTGTGTGGGGTGGTCAATAGACTTGTCAGGCACCCAAAAGCCAGAGGCTTTGTACTGTATCTATCTACTTTGTGTGTGTCCTGTATCTTATTAGCAGGCCATCATGTTGATTATTGTGGGGTGGTGTTTTTCTTTTCTACATGTCCTATTGATATATTTTACTGATGTTTGCCTGCACGCTCGTCCCTTCTCTGTAAGCTTTGAGTCATACGGCCTGTGTTCTGCGTTGGTAATGTAACTGTGCATGTGTGGGTCTTTTACTATGCCTTATTATGATCTCGCATGTGTGGATGTGCTGTGTGTTGCACCTGTGTAGACCTTTTGGCAGAATATATTTATTTAGTATATTTATGTATTTACTGGTTTATAGTTTGTACGTCTATTAAAGTTAAAACACTAAATGGAAATCTGTTTGTTCTTCAGAGCAGGGATAGATGAATCTGCAACTTCTAAATTGTCATCCTTGGACAGGGAAATACGCTACTTATTATGAACAATATGCCAACTGCTTACTAGCTAACGGAAGTGGCGGCTGCATTTCTCAGCGATTAGCAGTTTGTGTAACCGGTTAGGTAACCCTGTGTCAATTCACTTTACTGTAGTTTTCTCTTGAGAAAGATGTGTCATCGAAATTACATTGTGAGAATGTATAATGCACACATTTTTCTCTCACCACTTTATATTCTCACATTCTCCTAGCGCAATATATCGATTACCGCAAGGTTGTGATTGATAATTGCACAATGAGGCCTTTAGAGGGTGGTTTTATATGGCTATCATTGCATATCTTTCTGAATGGTAATTCCTGGACTTCCTTTCAAATACGATGACTTTAGAGAGCAAACTCTCCAAGTGTGTTGCTTTGTAGTGTTAATCTCTAACAACCCTAGAACCATTTATCTATGTTTATTTTGTGGTGCATGGACAGCAAGCCAGTGCAGGACAATGCAGAGAGAGCTTGGAGTTCATGGTCAAAAGAGCAATGAATTCAATACCTTCTGTTTACCTTATTAACAACTAGGGCTTCCTCTCACCCAGCTGTTATTTGAGAATTGTGGGGGCCACTTAAAACGTACTGCTGAAATAGTTTTGAGTTATGGCGTTGGCGTGCAACATTCCTCCAGTGGAAGGAGTTTCCCGCCAAAATAGTTTGAGCAGCTTCCCAGCGACCCACATTCAGAGCTTTCAGAGCACAACACAAAATTCAGCAGGTTGCGCTATTCTCTTCCTCTTTCAACCGTTAAAAACTATTTGAAGAAGGAGAGAGAGAGCGCGAAATGGAAAAAAGGGCTCCTTGACCCCATTTTTTCCCCAAGGTTTTGATTTCGGAACACATTTTAAAAAAATTTTCCTTTTATTTTCTAACCCTTAGGGAAAAACGTTAGCAGGAAACTTCAAAGCCAGGGTCAGTCTCTTTAAATCTTCACAGTGTGTCCATGTCTGAGTCCAGAACGGACCAAGATGTGGAGGGTGGTTTAAAATTTTTTAGGTGTGTGTGTATATGTGTGTGGGGGAGGGGGGGGGGGGGGGGGGGGGGGCGGGCGTTATACTTA
>JAODUK010052368.1:0-18899 GCA_027564635.1 Typhlichthys eigenmanni
GACAGGTGTACCTGGAGGAATCACTTTTCCAAAATCCCTGAACAAGATATAAGGTCAGAATCACAATATAGTATTAGCAATAAAGAGAGGAGGGGAGAGTGGGAGGGGGGCCAATGAAGAGGTTATGCGTGGACTGGGGCGCGGGCACAGGGAGCGCATGAGGGTCCTACAATGATCCCCATAGGCTTTTAGCACACCTGCATGGCCGGTGGCTAGCTAGCACCGTTAAGTCTGTTGAGGCCTTCAGGACTGGGCGTGTGCTTGGGTGTGAAGCACTCGTAAAATAACGAAAGAACTCACTGTACAACTGCACACACATACACACGTGCGCCGTGCACGCACGCACACACGATACACTGCCTGAGTATTTCCCAATACGCAGGCCTTGAGCAGAGTGGTATATGTCAATAAAAGTGAATCTTTGGATTCCAGCTCTAGGTTTTGTCTTTAGGCTGTACAAGCCCAGCAGCAGGCAAGAGAGAAAGACTTATGCAGCTTTCTCACGTTTAGCTGGAGCTGGAGGTACGTGATGCGTGCCAGTGTGTTGTTTTTGTTTTAACTTAAAATGCAGTGTGTGTGTGCGTGTGTGAGTGTGTGTGTAAATATGCGTGTATGCACTTCAATGCAAAGGCCGCCTCTCTAATGTGTAAAACAAAAGCCAATGACATTTAAATGTTTTAAAGTATCCTGGAACATAATGATATGAGATCTGTACCTGCTTGAGAGCCACAGACAGCCTGTAACAAATGCATAGCAAGGAGGATTATGTAAACGGATGTTTGGTTTGTGATACCACAAAAATTACAATATACTGTATAGTCTATGGTAGCATAAAGATATAAAACAACAAGTATAGTTGAATTAAATTAATAAATAAATGAAAATGTAGTATAGTATAGTATAGTATATACTTAATTCGCTTATTGTTATAATGAGTGATTGATCGCTCGGTGTCCATGGGCAAAGCTGCCAATATAATATATCAGCATATTTCAAACATGATTCATCCTGCTATTCACTCCTCTGTCGGCAACCATTTGCTCAACTGAGCTTTGTACTGGCTCATGCCCTGAACACTGAATAAACTAGCCGAGCTGTCACGCAGACATACACTATATGGTGGGTAATGAGAATGTGAGGAATGGGGCTTATATTATACTTCTCACCCCATATGCTCTCCCTGTTCTTGCAAGCCAATCAAGGTCAGCTGGAACATTTTGTGGAGATCGGATGTACACGCTAGTAATTATGCAAGCTAGTTGACTACCCACCAAGGCTACAGTATACGAGAGTAGCCTCAAAATGGGTTGTTTGTATTTTAACATATAATTGTTGCAGTTCAGTCAGTGAGGGTGAGCGAGGTTGTGTCTCCATAGGAGCCATCGCTGCTGAATAAACATCAGGTAAAAGCCAGAGAGTGGATCTCACTGCAGGGTGCCAGCCAGGGCAATTGTGGCTGTGCTGGCAGTGATGAAAAACGACATTCTGTTTAAAAATGTATCTGTCTAAATTATTCAGTCTGTTATTTTTGTGTCAGCGTTCGCTTGATGATGTCTGGTTGTCACGGAAACATAGACCCATAATCATGACCCCGACAGCTGAATCCTCTCTGGAGAGAGAGAGAGAGAGAGAGAGAGAGAGAGAGAGAGAGAGAGAACCTGTACCAGCCTCATCATCGGCACACAAATGACGTGCACTGGCATCACGCCCTTTAAAAAAGACAGAAAATCTCTCTCTATCCGCAAAAAATATAATGAATAATATAATAAAAAAATCTATATAAATAAATATATCTCCGTTGTTAGACTTTCTGTCACAAGGTAGACTTTAAATGATAAACTGTGAAACTGTTCCAGCAATAGGTGTGTCTGGATTTGAACAGGAAACACAATACTGGTCTGAAACTAAAAAACTCACACACTCCCCCACCTCTCTCTCTCTCTCTCTCTCTCTCTCTCTCTCTCTCTCTCTCTCTCTCTCTCTGTCACACAGGATGGGTCCCAGACTCTATCAGGCAGTCTTTATAGAGGTCCAGTGAGACATGAACACATGGAACAGTCATCTAGCGTCCAGCTGCTGTTGCATAGTGTGTGTTTGTGTGTGTTTGTGCGTGTGCGTGTACGTGCGTGTGCGGTGTGCATGTGTGTGTGTGTGTGTGTGTGTGTGCTTCGAGCCTGCTCCCCCTGAGATGAGGGGCTACATCTGGGCCTGCCTCTTCACTCATTACACACTTGTCTGCAGAGGAAAACTCCCATTCACCCTCATTAAGCCCAGTGTGAGTGTATGCTGGCCTGTGTGCCTGAAAGCCTTTGTGCCCACGTGTTTGTTTCTGTTTGCAGCTTTGCAAATGCATTAAAATCCTTGTGTGTGTGTGTGTGTGCGTGCGTGCGTGTGTTATTTGCTAGCTTGACTGACTGTCCAACCATGCGTGTGTGTGTGTACAGTAAGCTCCACTCCTTTGTGTGGCAGGCTGTTGAGAAGGCTAGTGGCTACAGGAGCAGACGATGCTCCCGTCCTCCCCGTTGCTGGGAGTTTAAACAACGCACAAAGCTCTGATTCACAGCTTCCTGAAGCCTACCCTAGATGTACAGTGCACGCACACACACACACACTCGTACACATTTCATCATGTATTTCAAGTGGTTTCATCATGTGCTTTTGGCAAGTTCACCTTGCAGTCATTTCCTCTAGTTCACTGAGAGGAGAGAGAGAACAACTGCTGGAGAAAGACTGAGGAAGAGAGACAGGTAACGCTGCTCCAGGTGGTCCCTTGTGTGGTGTGAGTAGCCTGGTTAATATTACGCACCACGTTTTGCTTCAGCCGAACCTTCTGCGGTGCCTCCTTCCTTTCATTTGATATTTCCCATCATTAGTTTGTGGGGAGGGTTCCCGGGTGTCTGCAGAAGCACCACGTCAGACGTCTGTGCCGTCGGCTTTTGTGAGTCCCCGTCAAAAGAGGTAGACGTGAAACACTTGGATGTGGATGGGGGGAATTATAATAAACACGCCCCATAATTTATTCTGTGACATGTTTGTTTCTCCTGCATTGCCATCGTCAGCACCACGCCCTGCTGGAAGCGGAAATAAAGGAAATTGTGAAAGGGGGTTGGGGTGTGGTGGGGGTTGGGGGGGTTTGTTGTTCAAGCAGAATCAGACTTGTTTAAAATACATATTTTACTTGTCACCCGAGAAGCCGTGCGGTGTAAAACTGCAGAGCCTCGTGCCAGTTCGGATGCATTAATCCCCACAGCAGTCATTTGGAGACACACAGCCTGCTGACTTCACAGTGTGACTCCAAGTCCCACCATCCCTTCTGCTCTCTTCATGTCTACCTGTCAGCAGATAAGAGCTGCATATACCTGCGGCATCGTTGTGTATGGGTGTGTGTGTGTGTGTGGGCCTATTGAGAAGCTTGCTGTGCAAGCATATTCACAGCCAGCATTTTCGACAAGCCTAATGAATCTCCAGGGAGCGCTACCTGCCAGCATGCTCCTGTTCTGTCTTGTCTTTATTGTTCTCCCTCTCTGTTTGCTGTTGTTTTGCCCCTTTACTTTCTCAAGCTTCACACCACCCCCCCCCCCCCTCTCTCTCTCTCTCTCTCTCTCTCTCTCTCTCTCTCTCTTTGTCTTTCTCTTGCATTGTTGTTTTTCTTACAGAGACCGGAGATTTTCCTCTACTCAACCAACAAGACTGTGTGTGTGTGTGGGTGTGTGTGTGTGCGTGTGTGCGTGTAGGTGTGTGTGTGTGTGTGTGTGTGTGTGTGTGTGCCAGTCCCTATGAACTCCCGGGAGGTAAATGGAGCAAGGCCTTGACATTATTCACAGACTGTGATGAATTTCATTCATAAGGACGGCCGCAATTTAACTCTGTCTTCAGTCAAAGTCTAAATGAGTTACATCATGTATTCAATATTGGTGATGAGAGAGGCACTTCTGAAGAAGGCTTTACTGTAATTGTGCTTGAACGCGTGCTCAATTAGTCATGCCTGAGCTCATGCTTGTCCATCCTCAATCCATTACCTATGCCTGAGGAAACCTTGTTAAATCACAATGGATTGCTAATTACACAACATTATGATACATAGGCCTAATCTCGTTGTAATCACTGCAATTAGGGAAATATGTTCACTCTACATGAACGGGAAAGTGGCACAATCAGACACGAGGGGAACAATAGATTCATAGTTAGTCTGCCTCCCTCTCATGCACGGCATCAGCCTTGAGCATCACTCAGCACGCACACGCACACGCACACGCACACACACATATGTACCGGCATGTCGATTTTTCAGCTTGAGTGTTGTGACTGCATCGCTGATTTGTCACCTTGCTTGAATCACACACACACACACACACACACACACACACACACACACACACACAAACACACACGCACACACACACAGTTTGAGTAATGAAACGTTTCACACTCATTTGCCTTTCGCACTTCAAATGAGATTGGCACAATGTAGAGTTTAAAACACAGCTATTATAGATACATAATGGATCCACAGCCTAGCCCAATGGAGCAGACTCACACTCACTCAAACACACACACATACTTACATGCATACTCACACCCCCCAGAGCAGTCTATATATTATGCATTCCACCCATCTGCTCGGTGAGCACTCTATCCCAAGGGAAACAGAGGGAACGTGATGGGAGGAGAGATAGAGAGAGGGAGCGTCTTAGAAGAGACAGTGACTTCTGCTTCTCTCTCTCTCCCTCTCTCTCCCTCTCTCTCCCTCTCTCTCCCTATGCCTCCCGCCCATCTGTCAGGGCTGCCGAAATGTCAGGAGCTCACCTGGGCTTCCTCCACACAGACAGGTATGAGCAGATGACTCAGGCGCGAGTGATTTATAGACACACATACCTATGGTGTGTGTGTGTGTGTGGGTGTGTGTGTGTGTGTGTGTGGGGGGGGGGGGTGCGTGCGAGCGTATGTGTGTGTGCGCATAAACATAGGGAATTTTGTTCACTACTTGCGGATGGAAGCTGACCATCTGTAGCCTTGAGACTCAAAACAAACCTGAACCTTCAGCATATATCAAAGCACAAGAACGTCTCTTCAGGTGTGTATGTGTGTGCGTGTGTGCGCGCATCAAGGGTAGGTTACCAATTAGAAACAATGTTTGGAGGTCAGACATTCTCTCATCTCTTTGCAGTAATACACTGTAAAAAAAACAACTTACATTTTCCAGAATAAAACTGGCAGCTGTGGTTGCCAGAAAGAACCTATACAAAATGCAGTAGGATGTCACTGTAACAAATACCGTTTTTTACTGTATTTTTAATATGGTTTTGTACTGCATTATTTACGGTATTATATGGTAAAAAGAAGATATCCTACCGCTGAATTTACAGTTAAGGTTGGAGTTTTAGTCCATATTTTACACTGTTCTGCTGCCATATACTGTATATACAGTATATATGTGTATATACTGTATATATACACATATATATATATACAACATGAACATCCTATAGGAATACCCTGCAGCCATACTGCTCCCGGTGATCCCAGCCCAGATGTGTGGGCTGTTGAACTTGGCCACTTTATCACAGCCAAGTTCTAGCGTAAATTACAGTCTTGGCCATTAAATGTACAGCATATATCTGTTATAAACACAGTTAAACTTTATTTTACGGTACAGTAATGTTTTTTAGTAGAAAATAGATGCATAAATTATTGTTTTGTGTGTTTCACTGTTACAGAAGCTGTATTAAACCATTTTAGAGTTTACAGTCTTTTACCTTAATGATTTGCCAGTTGTCAACATGAAATCCATGGATATTTTTTACAGTGTACCATAAATGTGCGAGTCCGTGACCTTCCATCTATAGTGTGTGAACACAAAAAGAAGGCTCCTGTGCTAATTCAAGTGGCGATTAGAATCACAAGGCGTGTGTTCCTTGATGTCATGGCAACTGACAAACTGATTGACAGAAGCAAGTTTCAGTGCCGGCGCGAGCAGCGTAATAGAGTGGTTTTGTCTCGCAGGCAGCTGACAAACATTCACCCTGACCCAAACCCATCTCCAACCTCATGATCCTCATGTGCCACATTAGATCACTCAGCTGTGTGCACGCGTGCGTTTGTGTGTGCGTGCTTACCAGGCGAGAGACAGAGGATCCATTGTCACTGTGCGGTCTGATGCAGATGCTTGCTCTTCAGATGTTTTAGAAGATGGAGAACATTGGGAGGGGCTGACGATGGCAGTGAAGAGGAGGCAGAGATATTTTCTCATGTCTTTTAATCACACAACCACACAAAACACTCATATGAATTTCAGGTGCACCATTAGATCTCATCAAGGTTGTAATCTCTATTTGTGTATTTTATTTATTGTTCTCATGTTTTCTGTTAAGCTGTTTTTTGACAGGTTGTTTGGGCTATTATATACAGCATCTTGTCTTATCATAATGTGCATCCTCCATGTTGAAATATGTGGAATCATTTGAGTAGCTCATAGATGTTTTATGATTATTGACAAGCATGTAATTTGAATGAAAGCTGATAGGAAGAAAATAAATGCCCTGATAGAGCAAGGAATATGAAGTGTTGCTAACTGATATCTGGCTACTGTATACATACACACACACACGCACACGCGCACGCGCACACGCACACGCACACACACACACGCACACACGCACACGCACAGATGCTGTCAGGTTTCTGTGACATATGTAGGACCTATGCCATAATTAAATTGGTGCTATTTGTACACTAGTTTTAACTGCTACCAGCCTGAATGGTCTTACAGCTCCTAAACTAAACTTTGGGCAAGTTATATGAATAAAGCAACGTGATTTTGCATCAGAATATTTTCTAAAGCTCTAAAAGAGCTATACAAAATAAATCTGCCAAAAAATATTTCCCTGTGAATATTTATCTTTAATTCTAGGAAAACAAATAACACAATATAAAAATCCACATATTCCATATTGCACACCCTTCCCTTGAGAAACAAAGGAGAAATTACCACAGGTCAAGAATAGAATAAAAGGTTGATATGAAAGGTTTTCTGTATCTTCTGTGCTTTTTTGAATGGAAATAACACATTTATATTTAGTTGCTCATTAATCCTTAATCCATGCCTGACAAGAGACAGGTTGAGAGAACGCTGCGTTCTTGCTTTCTCATAAGGTCCAAGCAGAATATATCACAAAAAGCCTTGCTCTACTTCAGTGTGTCATATAAGTTAAAATAATGAAACACTCCATAAGGCTTTTGCCTTATTGAGTGTATATATGTGGGGCTGCTCTGCTAAAAGTAGAATATATAACAGTAAAGCAGCACTTCATGTCAATGTCTTCCACAAAATTCCAGAAGATCTGAAACCTTCTCTCATTATCTACTTTTTTTAGTTTAGCAGTGTTGTTTCAGTTTGTGTGTGTGAGACACAGAGGTTCGCCCCTATATGTCTTCAGCGTAAATGTTCATTATACCTATGGTTTTATTGTTTTTATTGTGCTATTGTGTAATGAACTATTCTCTGTGATGTACTGTTGTCTTTTCATCTTTCCTGATATAAAGCACCTTCTATTGCCTTTTGTATGAAAGGTGCTATACATTTGCTTTGTATCACTTAGACACTCAGTCAAGAGTGCTAATATAGGTTTACTGATAAGGATACATCTCTCTTACGCTATACTCTCCAACTCTGGCACAAGCTAAACACAGGCACTGCTTTTATGTCTCTCTTTAATTCCAGTGAACTGATTGTTTGCAGACAGGAAGTCTGATAAGACTGTGATACACAACAATGCTAAAGAGTTTAGGATTGGGTTTCCATGTCCGTCTGCATTTCAGCATGATTTGATATGCAGACTCTATCTCATCCCACATCAGGAATACACACATGCACACATGCACATGCACACATGTGCATGTGCGCACAAACACACACTGTGACACACACACCTCTGCAGTCCAGTTTACATTATCACTTTGCCCCAAATATCAGAACGTTTGTGGAATTTCTCACAACTCAAGACACAAGAATCATAACCGATGATCAAAATACAGATTTTTCAAATCTCTAACCTTTTTTTTGAATTGCTTGTCTGTCATCTAAATGAATGTTTGGTATTTCACAACAGATGTGTAATTTGAACCAGTGTGCACAGTTAATTTAAAGATATGATTGCACAATGCAATGATTTGAACACTGGACAGCCTTGTTACAAGTGGTAAACAAACAAAGGGGTAAACAATGCATAACTAGTTAACACTCAGTCTAATGGGGGGGGGGGGACGCTTTAGCACACACATACACAGTGGCAGGTGTGCAGAATTGAATGACAGCCTGTTTGGCCGGCGTAGAAGGTGGGGGGGAGAGGGGGTGCAGCGAGGGAGAAGTGCAGGACGGAGGCCGAGGTGTGGAGGTGAGGACAGGCTGGATGTTTAGAAACAGGCTGCCTTTGTGCCTCGGGCACACTGTGTGTGTGAGTGTGTGTGTGTGTGTGTGTTTCTGAGTGTGCGTGTGTGTGTGCGTGTGTGTGTGTGTGTGTGTAGAAGAGAGGCAGACAGGGAGAAAGAGAGAGTTGCTGATGTGTTCCACTGTCCTCTGCTCCTGCAGCTCTCAGCTGTGCTGTAATTGATTCAATGAATTAGTATGAAATATGGAATTAAACCCAATGAATAGGGTCATATGTTATCTATCCTGTACGTGCGTGTGATTAGCATGAAATATGAATCATAAATTGCGCCATATGCCTGTTTGCAATTAAATTACACTTGCAGAGTGTGCCTACGAATGAAATTTTAGACTTAAATACGGTAGCAGTTGGTAAATTGGCCATATCATTAATTCAGTTAAAGGATGCAGGTTTGATTCCCACTCATAACTAACTTATGCTGCCAAAGTGTCCAGGAAGGAGAGACGTGCTTCAACACTGAGCTTTCTACTGCAAATGTGCTGAAACACGCACACAGAAAACACACACACACACACACACACACACACACACACACACACACACACACAAACACATGAACACTGTGAGATCAGAGGCTAATGGAATAACCAGGAAACCGATATAATCCAATATGAAAGCCTGTTTGAGTATCTCACATCATCACTGACAACACTTTGATGAGATGTGTTTGTGTCTGCGTATATGCAGGACGCATGCATATTTATTTTAGTGTCACAATGAATGTCTATGGCCAACTGCTGGGGCAGAAGTGAGCATGCTGCTCTTTACTGCAGCGTCACGTTAGAGTTAAAGCTACCCAGCTATGACACACAGCACATAAATTACACCAGCCACAGAGAAGCTGTGTTTGCGGCCATAGCGAGCACGCTCACCAACATGGTGTGCACACACACGTAAACACATGCTGTAGTTAACCAGGGCGGCACAGTGTAGAGGTGTGGATTACTGCTGTAAATGCAGTGCATGCAATGCATCTACATTATACCATATATACTATAGTGTATTTCAATGTAAATATCATAGCGGTAAAGATGGCACAGTTGGCCTTAAAACCTTTCCACCTCGAGGTCCTTTGTAAAAGAGATGTCTGATAAAATAAACAATAACTATAAAAACAATATTGATAATACAGTAAAGCTGCTAAGAAAGTTTTTTCATTTCAAGAGGGATTCATAAAAGATTAATTGACACATGAAACCATTTCATTCATCTTTCCTTTGCTCTCTGTGTTGTCTGAGAACAGAACTGTGCTCAATGTCGGTTTATATTTTGCATGCTTGTTTTCATCTATTCTATTATATTCTATTCTACAGCATTCTATTCTTCTATCTTAACCCATGTTATATGCTTAGCTATTTGTTTCATTATCAAAAGTTTGTTTATTTGTTTATATAAGATTTTAGAAGATAAATAAATGTTCAACATAACCTCAAACACATCTGTGCCCAACTAGAAGACAAAGCACTTTCTGCTATACACAGTAAATGCATGAAAGAGAATATTTAAAAGGTTATATAGATTCAAATCTGAAGTGAGCAAACCAAACCCGTTCAAGGGATTATGCAGTATGAATAATTATGAGATATATCTACAAAATGGATGACCTCTAGAGTCTGGGGTGTTGTCAGCACTGCTGTACTCCTTAGATAGATTATGGTGATTTTCAATATAGATCTTATACTTTTTAATATTGCATTAGCGGCTTAAAGAACTTGCTTTTTGTATGAAGGATATATTTCAATGGTAGAAATCGGAGAAACAATAAATATGTCAAGATGCACTTTTTCTTTAGTGAAGATTTTGACATTTGTATTGATATGTTCAGAATTCTTGTATTGATGTGATTTATTGGTATGTTATTTTTCCTCCGAGGACATGGATATTCTTTCTCAGAAAAGTAATAAATGTTATAAAATGACTGATGACTTGTTTGCCTTGAATTGATTTATGTTATAGTTGCTCACCTTCTTTTTCGCGCTCTGTTTCACACACACACACACACATACACACACACACGCACACGCACACACACACACACACACACACACACACACACACACACAGCAAGGCAGCATAGGCCTTCTCAAATAATGTTATACAATCTTTTATACAATTATTATGCAAAATGTTTAATGATAACAATAAAAATCTAAATAAAGCATAATAATAATAATAATAATAAGAAGAAGAATAATAAGAATAAAATAATAATATGTAATAACTACTTAATCACAGAACCATTAGCCTATTTGAACTTTTTTAAATCAAAATTTTAATAAATAGCATTTTCAACAAATTTTTCAACTTTCATTATCTATCTATCTATCTATCTATCTATCTATCTATCTATCTATCTATCTATCTATCTATCTATCTATCTATCTTTTCAATTGCATGAATCCACTCTCCGCTTTTCTTGTGGGCGGGTTTTCCGCCAGCAGGGTTTGGTTGATTCGCTATTGATTGTCGGAGCACAAGAGGAGAGTGGGAAGGGGGAGGTGTGGATAGAAACCCTGGCTCGGCGAGATGTGAGTGTGCGTGCTCGGGAGTCGGGACGAGAGAAGAGCACAGATTGATCGCAAAAGTCAGATCATTTAAAAAAAAGAAAGCAGACGTAGCGTAGTCCTTACACAACGGGAGTGTATTCGAATAAGGGAAAGTGGCAGTAAAAGTGCGGTAAGTTTGACTTTCGTTCCACTGGTTACTTTGTTTTTCCTCCACTCCTTCCTCCGCCCTGACGGATCACATTCCGCGGAGCAGCTGCGTTTTAATGCCCCTGCGCACCCGTGGAGGAGAGGAAGGAGAAAGCAGTGAGGAAGAAGGGAAAGGACCTAGACTCTTAAAAACACCGCTACCGCTCCTTGCCGTTTGCCCCCTTGGACATCTATCCACTCTCCCCTCCTGGCCCTGCATGGACGGGGATGGGGAGAGCCAGATGCTGTTGCCGCGGGGCTGAGCGCCTCGTATCCCCGTCTTCGGTGGCCCGTTTCCATCCACTCCTGCTGCTGACCGTCGCTCTCTGCTGTACTCACATAGGTAACTAATACTGTTTACACTTTCATCTAATTACTAAGTCGTATCGTCTTGGTAGGCTAGTACCAAGCCACTATAGCCTATCTATAATACTAACGACATGTCTTAGTTTTTGTGATATTTTGGGTGAGAGATTCTTAAAAGTGTAGGGTATTAAACAACTGTTTGGTTAAACACGGTGGGCCCAGTGTTGCTTGACAAAGAGTCTCTCGCCAGCGGCAGTGCAGCAGTCTGGGCACGGATCGAGTTTCCCCCCCTCTCTCGTGGGCCGTCATTCTTCTGTCTGCCTGTTAATGGAGGAGGAGAAGAGAAGGGTGCCTCGCTCTCGGCTCTCCTCCTCACGTTGGGCTTTTACAAGCTGCACTGCAGCTTTATTTAGTGGGATACGTAGCTCTATAACACACTGCCCATAATCCCCTCATGGTAAATATGTTAATAAATTAATAATAAACTTTATAAACATGGTTAACTTTATGTATGTTGTTTATTATGTTATATTTCTGGTTTTCAGATGGAGTACATTTACAGATACGTAACCTATTAACAGTGTTGCCTGCCAGACCAATGGTTGTGTGTGTGTACAATGGTTTAGTTGTGTTGTGGCTTCTGTCTGTTGAGTAGTCACACCTTCAGTAATTATTTTAGCACGGCTGGGCAGCCGGACAAATCACCCGCTGCGTGCAGCCCGGTGGGAATGGGGGGACCCAGTTCGCTTTAAAGCCTCTCCCGACACCCTCTGGTGCACACGTGTCCTGCAATAATGCACAGCTTTGTTCAGCGTTGACTTTTTAAAGCAGAACAGCGGTGGATGCTGCAGTATTGCAGCGTCATTGCTGGTTCTGATTGACCAGTCCTCTCCTCATGTTGTTGAAGGAAGGAAGGAATAATGGAAGGAAGGAAGGAAGGAAGGAAGGAAGTAATACAATGTGTATCTATCCTTGTCTGAACTGTTATTGCTGCTATTATCCTGATTGTAGCCGCCAGAGAGAGAGAGTGAAAGAGAGAGAGAGACAGAGAGAGAGAGAGAGAGAGAGAGAGAGAGAGAGAGAGAGAGAGAGAGAAAGCGCGAGCAAGCGAGTATGAAGCTAGCTTTGTGTCTGTGCTAGGAGGGCTGTTTGTGTGATGTGAGCTCCACACATAAAGGTGATCAATAATCACTTCAGGACCCATCCCGCCCCCACCCCTGTTAAGAGCGGACCCGTTGCAGACCCACCCCGGGGTCTTTCGTGATCACTATAGGCTTGGAGGCTGGATATTCAGACAATAACAGATTAAAAGATGGAGCCTGGGAGCTCTGCCTCTGGTGTGTGCCTAATCGCAGGGAGGCTCAGGGAGACCTGACAGCCATATAGACCGTCTTGGGAGTCTGTGTGGCAACTAGGCCGCAAGACGGCTGGCACGCTACGGGATAAAGGCTGCGAGCACAATACTGCTGATGGAGGGGAATTGAACCATCTGACAGATAGGTTTGATATAGCAGACGAGGCTGGGGGCTAGAATGAGGCTGTGTAAAGTCAGCTTGGAGAAATAGAGTGTTAATACTGCAGTAGCTGCTGGAAGGGCAAGGGTACATTTGCTTTAATGTTTGTTTGCTCCTGCCTATAGTGGGTATTTATTGCCAGTGGAATGCTTTGTTGATTTGTGCCGTGCCCCTCTTTATTCTTTCCATAGGAATGTTTCAGGTTCACTTTTAGGGTACATTATTTCATTGTTACGCACTTTCTCATTTCCATGCACAAATTGAATCTTCTTTCAAGATTAACGCTATACGTGGGATTTGGCTTCTGCTTTAATTAAAAGAGACGCCATTGTAACGTGCTGATTATGAAAGGCCTTGAAGACCAAAAGTATGCTGTCTTCAGTGAGAATGATAACAATGCAAAACACATTGATATCAAATTGCATCTGTTTCCCAAGAGAGCATTTCAAGCTCAAGGAGGACACATTCAGACAGTCGGCGTCTCGCCCCGGGTCCTCGAGCCCCATGTGTAGAGCAGCACGGCTGAATGAGAGCCTTTGTTTTGTGTTTGTATAGTGACAGTTAAACGCCACTGCTCCAGAACCAGCCCACCTCTCTGATCAGATGGGGAGCTGGTGTTGGTGTAGTGCGGAGACACAGAGTAGAGACACGGGATGCTTTGGTGTGGCAGTCTAACAGACAACGTGTCCTCAGTACTCCAGTCAGACTGGCTGACAGGTTGTGAGCGGGCTGGCAGCGCCACAGGAAGCAACGTGTGTGTTTCTGCACACCCAGGTGTGTGTGTGTGTGTGTGTCTGAGGACTGGTGTCAGTATTTAACATGCAAGAGAGACATTCTAAAACAGAGTGTGAGTAGGGGTCTGTACTCGCCAACCTCCCTCCCCACAACCTGCCTGCTGGTACTCTACTGCCCCCTTTGGGTAGAGTATGTCTATTCCCATACATCTGTGTGTGTGTGTGTGTGTGTGTGTGTGTGTGTGTGTGTGATAAGACAGAGTTGTGGCACTGCTGTTGTGTATGGACAGCGTGCACTTTCTGTGCTCGGAATCGTTCCACCATCAGGTGATCTCTGACTATGGATGGCTAACCCTAGCACAGCCGGAATCCTTTACCAGAGAGCGATTTGTGGGTGTGTGCGTATGTGATTCTGTCTGACTGTTTGCCTGTGTGTGTGCGTGTGTGCGTGCGTGTGTGTGCGTGCGCTGCTGCTCGTACCCTGGAGAGCCTCTTTCTGGCTTAATCTAATAGCAGCACACTGTGACTGATGCATTAGGTCTGGCCTGTAATCTCTCCCTCTCTCTTGCCTTCTCTCTCATTCGCCCTGATGATCAGTGATGTGAAAGGCTCTTAGTCCGGCCTTTCTTTCACTTCCCCGGAATTGCATCAATGTATGAACAACATCCATCCTCCTGCAATTCGGCCGTATTCTCTTTCCCAGCCAGCGTTGCCATTGTGTGGAGACCAGAGGCTGAAGGGAGAGAGTGATCCATCCACTTCCTCACCGCAACATATGAGATGGAACACCCTCTGCCCTACTATTTATGGCCGATGCAGCCCTTTGTAAACAAACGACTACAATGAAAGAGCACAGTCGAACTCGGAACACCGCTCAATTTATTTGATTGTATTTTCTGTGTAGAGACCCTCGCTTTTTCTCGCTCAATCTGTCTAGTGCTCAGTGTCTCTCGCCCGCTGTATTCTCTGTCGCCCGCCGTCTCTTTTCTGCTAGCAAGCTGCAACTCAATATTCAGTGGAGTATGCAGTATATGTATATTTCTTATTGATGAAGAAGAAAATATTGGCCAAAGTTCTAGCTACTTAATATTTTATTGACTGCCGTCTACAACTTGTTCTCAATTCTCTGGAAACGTGAGAAGTATTATCATGTTGCTTTACTGTTTTCTTTTTTACACTTCTTGAAACCCTTCCCACATCCACATTTAGCACACCAAAAGGCTATGTGAAGCAAATCTTTTTCATTGCTTTGACACAAAATGCATTCAGTGGCCAAATGTTTTCATTATGTTTATCATTCAGTCTAACAGACAAAAACAAAATCACATTTTGAATATTTTACCCCTCAAAACCTTTACAGTTTGGAATCAAATATACACAAATGTACAAAAGTGGTGGACAATGATTTGGTTTTACAATTTACACCAAATTCCACATTGTAATATATATGATCCGAATGTGTAATTTATATCGGTTTAAAAGCATGATTGCCATTTATTTTATTTTCCCTTTCCCCCACTTTGACACATTACAATATACTACATAGTAAAATACTTCATTTTGGTGTATTTTTGACTAATTTTATGGCAAAATCACATTGAAGACTTTAAGACTTTACAGCCGGTCTATGACTAGGCTATAGAAAATTATAGTATGCTATTGCTTTGTATGCTTCTTCTTTTGCAAAAGGATGAACTGCAATAAGGATTGGGCATAACATATTGGTAATATTATCAACAATAAAGGGGGAAAATAAACACAAAGGAAACACTAGAGAGTATAAATGATTTACTAAATTAAATATTGACATACAGTAAATCCTACCTCTTGTTTATAAGATCATTATGTTGTGAGTAAGTGTGCTTCATTTTGGTAGAATTATACGATTACATAATTCTTTGAGGTGAATTGTGGGCATTCAGTTATAGGTATACTAAGCGATACGATAATAAACCTTTTGTCAAATTCACAAAATATCTCCTCGTGGTCCGCTAGCTTACTGTTCTCTGTGCGTGCTGAAAAAAGAATCTGGTACTTCTATGCAGCCCTGGCTGTGTAAACACAACACAAAAAAAGTGGTGTAGACCGCACACAACAACAATAAAATCATAGCCTTTGCAGTGCATTTCCAATGCTTCTGAGGGAGCACGGTAAGAGGTGTTTTTGTTTTGATCGAGCTCAAATATCAACAAGCACTCTACAGAATGACTTACCTTTAACTATTATGACACATACAGTAAGCTTTGGGTATTGAGAAATGTTTTTTATGTACTGTAACAACTGTAAGGGAAGGTTTATCTCAAAGTCTCAAGCTGATCTTTGCACTGGTTTATAACAACCACAGTGCGGCAATGTCCATTGATCAACACAGCAGCGTGTTTTAGTGCCTGATTATAGCAGACCTGTAGAACTGTGTAAAAGATCAAAGAGTCTTTGTGTGTGTGTGCGTGTGAATGCAGTGATATGCAGAAGAATTTAGCACCACCTATGAACAACTATATAAGTGATAATTACATAATAATAAAACATACAAACTAATCTGTCAGTTAGTTTATATTAACAGTATTTATGGGTACAGCTAACAATATTGTTTATAGTTGGTAAATGTGAATAGATTTTTTAATCTTCAATGTGATTAGTACTAAATGGATGAGCGTTAAATACCATTATGGTACACTTACACAATTATATATTAACATTTTGGTTACGTTGTAAATTACAGACATGGAAAACATACACTTCAAAGACCATACATACAACATTTAATAAATGCGGAGCTGTGTAACTGTTCACAGCCATTTATGTCCATCTGAGTCTGCCTCAGTTCTCTAGGACTGTGGTGTGAGTGATGTATTTGGTCACCTCAATAGTTCTGGAGTGTATCCTTGTTCCACCAGTTGTCCACCCTCTCTGTCTGTCTGGGAACAGCTCATTATGGTGAAGTGATGCCCATGCCATCTTTGTTAGTGCTGTCTGTCTTCTCAGCATCACTGGCCCTTACCCAGAGGTGCTTGGCTCATCATTCTCTTTATTGTAAACACAGATATACAATGTACAATGGAAATTGTGGAACAAGGCTCAAGGATCCATACAAATGAGTTTATGAAAAAGGTATTTCCAGCCCTCCCTTCTCCTCCCATGCATCCCACCCGCCCTTTCACCGCTAGTCTCCAGAAAATAGAACACTTATTGTCAACAAATAAGCTTTATCACACAAAATATAGGAATATCATTACATCTACCTTTGAAAATCTTTTTCATTTCACTAACAGTAAATAATTATAGCCTACTTAGCTCGCCAGATTGTCCGTGTGCGCCCGCATGTTCGTCTGTGCGTGGCCTGTCCAGTTTTATCAATTTTTCCCTATCATGATCGAAACATTTCCAGCGTCTTATCATGCACACTATACTAATACCATTACATAAATCCCCTTTGAAAGTAGTTTTCATGTCACAAACAGTATATAAAGATATCTTACGGTAATATATCTTGTGTCCATTCCAGGCAATGGATATTTCTCCAGTTCCCCAAATAAACTTTCCAGCGGCTTTATACAGTAGATTATACATGTCTTGAATGTTTGTTCAAAAACAAACATTCAACTGAAATAGTTATAAAAAGTAGTAAAAATGCGTGTTTCATTTGTGCGCGCGCAAATGGATGCTCTGTAGAATTCCATGAATTATCGTGATAGGCTATTGTAAACAGCCGACATTCCATCTTGATGTAAAATAATTTGAAGCAAGGTTGGTTGAGATGCAATAGCCCCCAGATTACATTATCTATATAGAATCTTTGCTCGATTAAAGAATGTATGACAAAAATAATGAGTAAAAAATATTAGAATAAAAACAAGATGGAGCATCGTAATGCATTTCACTGGAAGCAAAAATGGAATGCTTCTTCTGTTGGTCTCTTAAGTGGGCATGTCACTAAAGGCATTTTACTGTGGTTGTTGACGTAGGCAATGCCCAGTCAGCTAAATCTATCATGCATTGCCTGTAATAAATTTACTCCAAATCAATTTGCTGCAGAAATACCACTGTGAACTCAGATTAGGTAATATTATGGTGAAATCCATGGACCTCCCCCTTCCTTCCAAAAATGGAATGCAGAAGTGCCATCTGTGCCACCCTCTCTGTTTCCATTCTCTCTGATTTGGTTAATTGTCTCACCCCTACTGATATTAGCGCTACTGCTAACATTAGCTTAGCATGTCTGCATGCTCTCACGCTGTGCTCTCCCTATGTGTGTGTGTGTTGTCCAGGCCAGTGCCAGGTGGCCACCCCCCAGTGTCGCATCCAGAAGTGCACCACCGACTTCGTCTCGCTCACCTCCCACCTGAGCCCAGCCCTGGATGGCTTCGACACGGAGTTCTGCAAGGCTCTGCGGTCCTACTCGGCCTGCACCCAGCGCACGGCCAAGTCCTGTCGGGGGAACCTGGTGTTCCACTCGGCTGTACTGGGCATCTCCGACCTCATGAGCCAGAGGAACTGCTCCAGGGACGGACCCACCTCCTCCACGCACCCCGAGGTCCCACACGAGCCATGCAACTACCACAGTCGCACCCAGCACGCGCACGTGCACGCCCACGCCCACGCACACGCATCCTCCCACGCCCACGGCCACATTCGGCCTGGCTACCTGTTCTGCGGGCTGTTTGGCGACCCGCACCTGAGGACGTTTAAGGACAGCTTCCAGACGTGTAAGGTGGAGGGGGCGTGGCCTCTCATCGATAACGACTACTTGTCTGTGCAGGTCACTAACGTTCCCGTGGTAATGGGCTCCAGCGCCACAGCAACCAATAAGGTGAGGAAATAATGTGCCTGAGTCTGTGTTGTTTTCTTGGTACATACAGTATATTGGTACATATTGGTGCATATGTCAGGCACTGTCCCTCATCTTGTGGCTTCTCTCTCTCTCTCTCTCTCTCTCTCTCTCTCTCTCTCTCTCCCTATATCTCCCTGTGTGTGTGTGTGTGTCGCTCTCGCTCTCCCCATCTCTGTCTTTTTCTCTCGCTATATCTCCCTGTGTCTCTGTCTCCCCCGCTTCTCTCTCTATGTCTCTCTCCCTCTCTGTCTCTATCCCCCCCTCTCTCTCTGTCTCTCTCTCTCTGTCTGTCTCTCTCCCTCTCTGTCTCTCTCTCTCTATGTCTCTCTCCCTCTCTGTCTCTATCCCCCCATCCCCCCCTCTCTCTCTGTCTG
>JAODUK010052379.1:0-27679 GCA_027564635.1 Typhlichthys eigenmanni
GTGGGTGTGAGGCGCTGGGGACGTGGACAGTCCTCCCCTGGTCCTACCACCCCGGCGAGACCAGTGAAGCGTTACAGCTAGTGATATTATACTGTATATATTGTGGAGTATGTATGTATGCCTTCCAAGTCAAGTCAAGTCAACTTTATTGTCCCACCAGGGGAAATTTGTTTTGCAGCCAATGTCACATAAACATAAATAGACAAGTTGAGAAAAAAAAAAGAAGCAATACATTTTGCGAGCTATTTCAGGAATGATTATTCTTACGCTGTGCAAATATGCAATACAATTGTGCTATTTGTTATAAAATGTTGAATTATTACGAGGAATGACCCACAATATGATCTGGCATTAAGCATGCAATTGCGGACAGAATAAAAGAAACATTGTGTCTTATGTCGACCAGAGCAATAGATCAAACTGCTCATGCAGAATGTAGCGCTGAATGTAACACTTTAAATACTATGCTTTATATACTATGGTTTACTGTAAAATGTCAACTCCTTTTGGTGAGGTTTAGGATTCAACAGACTGGATCAAATGGGTTGAGGTTGTAGATGGAAAGACAAGTAGATCCTGAGAAGGATACAATTGGGATTTGGGAGGGCTTAGATGTATTTTTGTCTAGAAAAACAAAAACACAGATCTATGGATTCTCTTTTTAAAAACACAGTGCAAGCCCAGAAGCCACATTTAGAACTGCAGCTTTTTCAGTCAGGTTGAGTCTTCCCCTTAACAACTGCCCTGTTATAGTGAATAAATATTAAAAAATGTGCTCATTAATTAGCATTTCCCCTGTGTATTCGTGGTAATTAGCAACAATGTCCAAATGTCAAGGCTTGTCAAGGTTCTTAGGAGCAGTTCTATGGGACAAAATGATGATATGAGAGGGAAAGACCTGCCTCATTTACATTCTTGTAGATGGATTAGGGGTCTTCTGCACCTTGGTTTTTGATTATGTGCAATATAATATATTAATATATATAATAGATATTTCCACAACTTCCATTCATTGCCATTACTTTAAAAATGTGAAAATATGAATCTCCACTTGAACATTTGCATACTTCCATAATTCAAATTATTCAAAAAGGCATCCTACCTCAATATATCACTGGCTGAGATAGAGAGGCGCAGGTCTTATACTAGTGAGCACCATGCTGCAAAATGTGCATATATTTAAAATGGTACCATGGTAAATAGTAAATGACTGCTTTTATCCAAAGCGCTATACAGTATTTTGCCTCACATTCACACACACATTCATAGACCGATGGTGACTGCTGCCATGCAAGGTGCAACCAACCACCGGGAGCAGTTGGGGGGTAGGGGTTTAGGCATCTTGCCCAAGGATGCTTACAGGTAGGTCAACACCGGGGTTCGAACCCACGAACTTCCGGCTGAGAGCCAAACACCCAGACCACTCAACCACCATGTCCATGTGACACAAGAGTGAGGAAAATAAAAGTTGCTGAAATATTTAAAGTATTCGTTGAAAGGAAAGCCTCTGTGACATAAATGTAAATTGCGGAGAGACAAATATGTTTCACCGCAATGTTAATAATGTTTATAGGAAGGAGGTAGGAGCGAAGCAAGAATGAGAGACAGGCAGATTTAGGATGCACCGAGCTGACATGTCAGTGACAGCAGGTGTTACTTACCCGAGACAATCAAGACACCTAATTTCGTAAATAAACGTGCTGGGAGCTAGGCATACGTAGAACGGGAGTGCAGGGCGGGCGGGCATCACACTGTATATGCAGTGCTAAAGTGAGGCATCGATCACAGTTGCCTGGAGACTTAATTTCAACTAAAACCTTTGTGCAAAACTGTGAAACTGACGGAGAAGCAGCACACATCGAAAACGAGAAGCAATGTGGTTTACACACGTACTCGTACAAAATGTTCTCCCACCGACGTTCTTCTGTCTATCTGCATTCACATACAGCCTAGTCCTGACAATACATTTCACTAACAGATGTCAGGCACATTTGTAACCACAGATATGAACTATATTTGTAATATTTGACATGACGACAGAGATTGCCATAAAGTCAAGATAGTGGAAGAAAGAGACACGTACTTGTGTGATGCTGTACATCATTTTTAAGATGTTGGTTGTAACGTGGTTGTAGAACAAGTTACAACCAACATCTTAAGAATGATGCTTCACACAAGTACGTGTCTGTCTTTTTAATTTTGGTTGTAACTTGTTCTACAACTTTGTCTTTAACGCCACTAAGACAAGATTGCTAAGTTAGTTAGTTAGAAATGATTCTGAGCTGTGCCTTGGTTGTACAGTTGTGGCTTAGATACAACCACTAGCAGTCATGTGTTTCCCAGAAACGTTGCTGTGCACCTGGGTCAGACTGCCTCTGTAAAACGTACAGGCGTGTTCAAAGACTAGTGATACAAAACCACGTGTTCCATGACTTTCCAACTCTCCACTGAGATTAAAGGTGTGGTCGGTGAATGTAAGCCAATAGGGTTGGGCCGTCTGTAGTGGGGCGGAGCTTCTGAGGACGCACCCTATGGCTGACTATTCCTTTAAGCATTCTGCACTACGTGGTCATGCCACATGAGCCACATTAGAGACTGCGGTCTCATTTTCATTCCCTTTGACAGGGCAGTGGCTAGATGCTGTCTTCCACTTATCAACATTCACACCTTGCCCCTCCTGACGATGGTCAAATCAGTGGGATTTGAATACGAGGGAGCTGACCTCAATTAATCATCAGTTAATGGAGGAGAAGCCACAGAATAAACACAAGGTGCAGCCCTTCTTGGCAGGACAGCCGACCACTCGATAGTTCCACGCACTGTACATAGTTACAGCAGTTACTGTATGTAGTTTGTCCTGGGACGAGACATACTTGTTTGTTTTGAAAAGTTCTTCACTTGAATGTATGTCTGAATATTGTACACAGAAAGAGTAGGGCAACCACAATAAAGTCTAAGAAAACTTGTTTAATTCATGGAATAGTTGGAGATGAGGCGTTTATCTTGAAGTCTGCCCTCGGTGCATGTGCTATTAGGACAATTAACACAGTGTAATAAATGTTGACAAATATTTCCCCAAAGGGTAACAAATGGGCAATGTATTTCTATAAAAAAAAAAATAAATAAATGGATACATTCAGTTTAACATAACATACAGTAGCTCAGTACATTGTTTTGCCCTATTTGTTGTGCCCTGCACATATTTTAGTTTTACTTACAAACTTGAAGGAATGGATTTATAATCAAAACTAAAATGAGCATCACAACATAAAACAACATTAAATAAAACAGTAAAAGTTAAGAAAGTGGTAAATTGTATATGGACTACACACACACATATATATATATATCTATATATATATAGCACTTTTCTAACATTCAGGCCACTCAAAGCTCTGTACAGTCTCACAATCACTCACTCACTCACACACACATTCATACACCAATGGAGGTGTCAGTCATGCAAGATGCCATGCGTCCACAAGGAGCAGTCAGGGTGACTGTAGGTGTCTTGCTCAGGGACACTGACACTATACTGTATGCCAGGCAGGAGGCAGCTGGGTTTAAACCAGTGACTTTTTGATAACCTGTCGCCCAGATATGCCCACTGTGCGACTGCTGCACCATTTATGACCCTGTGGTGACTATTTCACATGTAGGCAACAAGAGCTGGAAATGTCCACTAGATACCAACATTTAGCTACATGGGCAATGAGTGTTGTGTGTGTGTGTGTGGGGTTTAAGGGAAGCACATTTTAATTGGACATAATTGCTGATCCTGTTACAGTGTTACAGTGACATTAGTAAACTTTTGTACTTGTGAAGTTGAGTCATTGAGAGGATGTGTTGAAAAGGGGAAGAAACATGTTGTGACTTGCTACTAAATGAGACAAATTAATTACTTTATTTAGAGAAAACTATATTTTTGGCCTTTGTAAGCTAAAAAATAAAATATTAATGTTTCTGAGTATATGCAAACTGATGTAAACATAACCGGAGACTGAGCACAATATTTTTGTGCAGAGTAGGTCAGTAATTTATAATATACTTTTTTGTACAGTATATGGACATACTTAATCAGTAGGTATATTTGATATAATTTTTTTGTGCATACACTATTTACAGAATATTGTTTATGTTATGGAAATGTGATTATGCACTTTATTATGCTAATGATTATGCTCCACTGTATTTGTCCTGTAGTCCCTATAGTCCCATGTATAAGTTCAGTTTAATGTTTGTATAAAGAAATGACCAGAAACAAGCAAGGAGAAATAGGAAGTACAGCACTTATATGGGCATGGCAAAATAATCACTAATAGTTGCTCATGATAACACTGTGTGGATACATATAAATAAAGGTGCTTTTATCGTCACATACACATTGTGAAATTCATCCTCTGCATTTAACCCATCCCTCAAGGGAGTAGTGGGCAGCCGCTGTGCAGAGCCCGGGGACCCAGTGTCACATGATACTGGCTGGAGGGTGAACCTAACTTTATATAGTGGGTGAAACTGGAACACCTGGAGGAAACCCACGGAGACAACATGCAAACTCCACAAAGCAAGGCCGGGACGACTGGAGTTCGAACCCGGGACCTTCTTGCTGTGAGGCCACAGTGCTATCCACTGGGCCACCGTTGCTCTATATAAATATAAATATACTGAAAACTAACAAGTATGCACAGCCAATGGCCCATTACTGTATAACCAACAAGCATTGATTAGAGCTGGAAATTAAAATAGCCTATACTGAACATGACAGCATGGATCATTTCAATAATAAGCCAAGAATACCATTATGGCATCACCACAGGCCAACTGCATAGAGACATGAATACCCATGTTTACATTACTTTATATGTGTTATTTTACATAGTCATATATTGACATAACTGCTACATCTGCTACATTGTGTTTCAAATGTCTCCTCAGGAGGCAGCAAAACCAGCTATAAAATACTAAACTTTAGTCCTGTTAAGGGCAAGATGAGTGACACGCACCCTTAATAGGTAAGGTAAAGGTGCTTTTTATTGTCACATACATGTAGCGAAATACATCCTCTGCATTTAACCCATCCATCAATGGAGCAGTGGGCAGCGCCCAGGGACCAACTCCAGATTGAGGTCAGTGTCATTGGTCACCTGACACTAACTGGAGAATGAACCTAACAAGCCACACATTGATAGTGGGGGAAACAGGAGCACCGGGAGGAAACCCACACAGACACGGTGGAGAACATGCAAACTCCACACAGAAAGAACAAACACGGGACCTTCTTGATGTGAGGCCACAGTGCTATCCACTGGGCCACCGTGCTAGCCTAATACATTGTGTGCCCACTACTGCTCATTCATGTGATGTGTTTCTCGATATAAAGTCTTCATCAACAACAGTCTTCAGTTCTCTCCACAGGAGGCGGTACGTAAGCCAAGGCTATATCTAACTTGGTGTGATAATCTTGTTTTTAGATTTAAAATCGACTTGGACTTGTTTCTAATACAAATGGCTTATCTAGTCACTATTTTAAGTAAATGTGCACTTAGTTTAAGAAATCATATCAAGTGAATTTCCCTTACTGCACAAATTAGCTTGTTTCAAGCTCATAACTATTATATTTGCTATTATATTTGATAGGGCATTTTTTTGCAGCGTGGGCACAGACAGCCCATCATATACTGTGTGTCTCGCAGTGTGAGAGCAGCCACAACGCAGCTTCAATTGAGAACATCCTTCAGAAGACCAAGAGCTGTGTGGAGGACTAGAACACCAGCTGCATCGAGGGCAAGACAGAGAAGTCAGAGTCCCATGAAGACCAATGCCTTCACAGGTGTGGGAGGTAGGGAGGCACCCGGGTGCGTACTGAGTTGGGCAAGAAAGCTTTTAAGTATGCCGCCCCAACTGCCTGGAATGATATACAGAATGACTTAGAGCTGCGTGAATTGATTTCATTTAGACTTTTTATTTCTTTTAGGGGATGTGAAAAGGGACAAGGATTGCAATTGCTTCACGTCTAATTGACTATAACTTTTAGATTCATGTTTTTTATTTATTGTGGTGCTGTAATTGAATGGTGGACATTGTGTTTAAATTTTGTATGTGGACGTTTTAAGCTGCCCTCTTGGCCAGGTCGCTCTTGGAAAAGAGATTTTAAACTGAATGAGTCTTTTTTACCTGGTTAAATAAAGGTGTATATACTGCTTTGTCAAGGCCTGCAAACTAGAGACGGCTAGGCTACAGTGGACCCTGAAGAACAACATATGAAAGCTACCACTGCTCAACTGCAAGAGCATAATAGCAATGTGGCTGTAAAGCAGAAAGACACAGGGATTCAGACCGTTGTTGACACTGACCCGCTGCGCCCAGAAATATTCCATCAAACTTCATCCGTGGAAAACTTTATGGGCCTCGCATGCCCTAACAGCCACCCCACGCACAAAACGATCATTTCTCACAAGCTGCTGCTATTGCCAGTATTTACATAATTTTTTCTGTGACCTGCACAGAGGGTACATATGCTGTGGGCACATGCCACTTCTTGCCGGTGGGCTTGGCACCTTGAACCCAGCCTCAGAGGGAAGGAGCGCTGTGTCGGAGGTGGCGGGTGCAGGATATTCCGCGGAACTACATCGTGGCGAGATGCAGTGGGCACTTCAGTGCCATAGACATTGTGGTAAGATACTGTAAGCGGACACTTCAGTGCCATAGACATTGTGGTAAGATGCTGTAAGCGGACACTTCAGTGCCATAGACATTGTGGTAAGATGCTGTAAGCGGACACTTCAGTGCCATAGACATTTACTATTGGAACATTGTGATGAGACGGCATTTTAGTGCCATCGTCATTGTGGCAAGCTAAGCGGCACTGCAGTGCCAACCACTGGACCATTGTAGGAGATACAGCGGGCACTGCAGTGCCATCTACTGGACCATTGTATGAGATACAGCGGGCACTGCAGTGCCATCTACTGGATCATTGTAGGAGATACAGCGGACACTGCAGTGCCAACCACTGGACCATTGTAGGAGATACAGCGGGCACTGCAGTGCCATCTACTGGACCATTGTGGAAGATACATCGGGCACTGCAGTGCCATCTACTGGACCATTGTGGGAGATACATCGGGCACTGCAGTGCCAACTAAGTGACCTGAGTGACACCCACCAGAGACAATGCAGACTGGGTGCAGAGAGACCCTGACTGACCTTTCACTTCCGCATCATCGATGAAAACAAACTGAAAACATACAGTACATGAAAATGATCAATGTGAACGATTCACTTTCTTCCTAACTATTTTTTATGAATACATTTTTAACTTTACAAACAACTAAAAACCAATAGCGTGTACATTTCAGATCATGGCTCCACATTGCCGGTCGAAGCCACAGTTAAAGAGGAGAAGCTGCAGTAGAACCTTTTGACTCCAACTCTCTACTCTGCAAGTCATACAAGGCCCAATGCACGAGCTACAGGTTGCAGAACTTTACACAACCTCAGCACGGGGCTCTAAAGGCCAAAATTAGCATAGACACAAATCAGCTTGTACTGTAGCCTATCCATGTAGTGTGAGTTCATCTCATTTTAGTCATTGTGTCATTTTCCATTGTGTTGACAGGCGGGTAGTCAGCAACAATAACGCCTACATACATTAAATGTCCAATGTCCTGCTCTCCAATTGCGACCGTGAACACTTGAGAAAAGGTCACAGGATCTCACTCTGCAGTTCTGACAGTCACACCCACAAAAGCGTTTGACTCCTTCACTGTAGACCCTCTGCAAAGTACATACTTCAACATTAGAAACACATGCACTTGAATGTCTTGCTTGGCTTGGGAACAAAGTCCACAAAATCTCTCAGAAATGTCAAGTGTAACCTTCACAGCACCCCTGAAAAAAACAGGGAAATGCTGGACAGATCTGCTTCTGTGTGTGAAACTAGAATCGGTAAGAACACAGGTTGTGTGTAAACGCACTTAGAACCTGAGATGAATTTCAAGTAGCAACAAAATCAAGCAAAAGTCTGATGTTATCAAAGGCAGCTGCTTCCTTAATCAAGGCGTAGACCACAGCTCTATTGTCACTGTCGGCAGCTGCTTCTCTCAACCAAGGTTACTGTGCAACATGATCAGAACAGCTTGGTATCAACAGGCGGGGTCAAAGGTTCTGCCCAGATTGTTTGTTGAAATAGAAATTCTTACTAAGGGTGTTGGATCAGGAGCAGATATGCCCTAAAATGTGACACCTATGGTCACATCCTTCACCTTTTTTTAAATTCTCCAGTCTGTTCTCCTGTTCAAAGAAAGTGAAGAAAGAGCTGACATGTTTGATTATACAGTATGTCTATGTAACTAGAAGAATTAAATGGTGATGCCGATACCAAGTATGAATGCTGTATATATAATAATATATATCAACGAGTAGTTGTCAGTGCATCTCCGATCTAAACCATTTCCTTTTTCATATAGAAAATGAATCATGACCTCACTACAAGAATAGGTAAAAGTCAAACGCACACACACACACACACCCAGCATAGCCATCATATTTTCAAATGTTGGATTGTCTGCTCAAGGCCAGGTAGCTATAGGATTCAGTAAGGGGTGTGAGACATACTGTAACTAAAGGAGATTGAAATCATACTGATAGCTACCTATGAATATACACATGCTTCAATAACAAGTGTACGCAGGAAATGTGACGCGACCGTGCTGCTGGCACAGGATTCATACAATACGTAGTCAGAGTTCCTTAACCTGACATGCCAGATGGATTGTTGTCACACATCAATCTGGGGAGCCGCACATTGAAACTTTATGTAAAGTGCAGCTATTTTCAAAAAACATACTTGGCAGTAGATTGGATGAACCATCTGGACGTTTTCACTGTCGGCACACCTAAACCACGCCCGTATAGCTATCAACACGACGCTGATTCGAAAGTTTAGTTGCTACTGGGACACACTCAAAATAATTCTTAAGCTCTCCAGACTGATTCTCACGGCAAAACTAAACTGAAGCTCATGAGATCAAGATGGTTTTGCGAGGCTAATAGTTCCTGCTAGTACCAGGGACATGAATTAACCTTCTGCACATGAATTGTTTAAACTTCCTCGTCAATCACATTTACAGACTATTTTACAGTCATGTTTGGTGGCTGGAGTAGCCTACATGTATTTATTTTATATCAGTAAAATCAGAAATGTCCCATTAATGTTTGTACAGTACATCACAAGGAGGTAATTGACATTACTCAAAACGCCTACTGGTTTGACAGCGTGCATCCATATGCTCTGAAAGGGCCATAGTGAAGTGTGTAAATGGGGATTAAAGAGACCTGCCTGGCTGTTTCCTAGCTTGGTATATCTGCAATACTGAAACACATTTATAAACTAAAATGAAAGAACTCAACAATGGAACTCCAATTCAAACAAATGACCTCTTTGAATAATACCTAACTTTACAATCACGTAACGCCACACATATTCAGATCATGGTGTGCTATATTTACTGGGTGAAGCCACATCATAAGAGTGATACACAGTACAACCTTTTGACTCCAATTCTCTACTCTGCAAGTCATATAAGGTACAATGCATGACCTAAGGGTTGCAGAACTTTACCCAACTTCAACATGGGGTTCCAAAAGGCCAGAATTAGCATAGACACACATCACCTTGTAGCCTTATCTATGTAGAGTGAGTTCATCTCAGTTTACACATTGCGTGCCTGTCAATTTCAATCATGTTGGCTGGCGGGTAGTCAGCAACAATACCGCCTACATACATTACGTGCAACGTCCTGCTCTCCAATCGTGACCATGAACACTTAAGAAAAGGTCACAGGATCAGTCACTCTATGCAGTTCTGACAGTCAAAAAAATTTGACTCCTTTACTGTAGAACCTCAGCAAAGTACATACTTGAACATTGGAAATACATGTACTTGAATATGGAGCCTTCACAGCATCCCTAAACATCCTAAAGACCCCATACATTACATGCATGTCCTGCTCTCCAATCCTGACCATGAGCACTTGACAAAAGGCCAGAAGGACCTCCTAAAAAACTAGACGTATGCAGTTTGGACAGTCCCACCCATATATACAGATGTTTTGATCAAGATGTGGATTGGATCAATCCAATCACAATTACAATTACAATTACAGTATGTCTCCAAAGGATATGAGAGGTACAGAAATTACATCATATGCCTGCCTCCGATGTCATAACAGGTATTAAAATTAGTTCATTTAGCATATTATTTTAACAGGCTGTCAGTCGATTACAAAATGTAATCACAATGAATTGCACGCTTTACATAATTAATTGCGCTGAACAAATCACATATTTTCTAGCTGTTCCTGTACCTCCATTTGACTGAGCTGGCATTTTAAAATCCACATATTAATTGTAAGGAAACAAATATGAGAGATTAATTTGATATAAGTGGACATCAACAGATAGATACTGTACATTAAATTATGGGAAGGAAATATCAGTGTGGAGACGGGTAAACACCCATATTGGAACATTGGACCTCTGATACACTGCAACTCATTGCTGGGCTTGGGAACAAATCCCACCAAATCTCACAGACATCTCAACTGTAACCTTCACAGCACCCCTTGCAAACCAATTATAGATGGTGCATATAGCGAATAACTGGCTGGGGATGGGGAAAATGCTGGACTCACCTGATTCTCAGTGTGTATTCTAACTAGAAGCAAACGCAATATGTATTGTGTGTAAAACGTATATGAACCTGAGATTAATTACAAAAAAATAACTAAATTAAGTTGGCAAAAGTCTGATGTTATCAAAAGAAGCTGCTTCCTTAATCAACACAGAGACCACAGTTCTATTTGTCACTACAGGTAACCATGCTTACCAAGCTGGTCAACATAATCAGAACAGCTTGGTATCAACAGGCAGGGTCAAAGGTTCTGCCCAGATTGTTTGTTAAAATAGGAATCCTTACTAAGGGTGTTGGATCAGAACCAAAACATATGCCCTAAATTATGGCACATAGACATCTTACGCTATTTTCTTTATTTGCATTAGTCATCACCTCACTACAGGTACAGTACATGTATAGGTCAAAAGTCAAACAGCATACCTGCCCAAGGCCAGGTAGCTTGTTACTGTAGGATTCAGAAGGGGATACTTAAAGCAGACTGATATCATGCTGATACTGTAGCTACCTTGCCTGGAAATCTAGTTATGAAAGCATGTACCGTATAGTCAGGCAGGTACCGTATAGTCATTGCCTGAAATCCAATTGCAAGTGTAGTTTTTGTCAAATTCACAAAAGGAATGTCCTTACCGTTCTGTGTGCGCTGAAAAGATTATATGTTACTTTTACACAGTTAAAAATAAAAAATAAAAACAAAGTGGCAAACACATGGATGTATTAGAAGAGCTGGATACGGTGCTTTAAAATGACGGCCATTCATTTAAACTGAAACTGCTCAAAAACGTAATATATGCCAATGGGGTGGAGCCTAATCAGAGTTTTGGGGGTGCAGACGTCATAGCAATCATGATTTGGTTTCAACATGTTCACATCACAGCATTGAGCACTAGCGTTCGATGTGAACGAGCCATATAATGGACAGGCTAGCTGTGGCCTAGCCGTAGCACTATCATCCTCACAGTGCTCGATTAATTGTTGTTTGTCAAACATTAGTCCGTTTTTAGGATGTAATTAAAACAGGAATGATCAATCGAACAGTTTTTTATTTATTTAGGTCTACATGTTGTGATGCCTACATCACATTATATTTATATGCTATTTGCTCTCTTACTTCATTGTTGTCATGGTACAGCTTACCTGTTATTTAATGTTTTGTTAAATGTAGAGCAAGACCTATACCTATAGTATATTTTAATACCTGGTTTAGTCTAATCCAAGGGTCAAAATGTCTTTCCTGGGCTTTAGGAAACTTAATCGCCACCCCCACATAAAACATCATAATATAAAGAATTGTTTAAGATCTTGTTATTATGTTATTATTTAAGAGGTACTTGTTTTTGAATGGGTGTCAATGGGAAAACAGGCTTTTGCCCCCAGACGTAGTACCAGCGATATGGCCACCATACCCGGAAGAGAAGCAAGCCTCCCGCTTGATCCTGGGGGCTTGGACAAACTCCGCTCACAGCAAGTTTCTGCGGGAATTTGTTTCATTTGAGCTCGAAGTTCGCAAGCGCTCTCAAGTGTAACCCTGACTTTAAGGCAAGAAATATTCCTACAAACACGTGCTTAACTGCTTATGTCAATACTCACCAAAATGCTACACATTACCACTATATTACCAGGCATTTAACATACATGAAATGTATGTTACTAAAATTCCATAGCTACTGTACACAAATATTTGTTTGCTGTATATTAATGTGTCTTTTTGTTAAAAGGAGGCAGCTTTCTCCATTAGTTCAATTTATTTAGGTAATAGCCAATTATTCTTCACAGTGTAATTAAGAATGTTGTTTTATCATCACATATCCGCTGGTGATAATTGAAAGGTCAGAGTGCAGGCTCGGCTATTTGTGGCTCTGATAGCAGAGACGTCTGGTGAAGGCACGTCTTGGAAAGGGATGGCATGGATCTTGCAGGTAATAGACCTTTGACCTCACTGTTAAAGGGATGGCTTCTGGAATGACAAGGCTGCCCTACCTATCACATTTGCTGACCTTTCTGTAATTGTACATTTGAGGATGTCAACACATTCCTCAAAAAAACTACAAAAAAACAACAAGAAAAAAGAAAACACAGCACCTACAGAATGAGTCTGGCTACATTCCTATTCCGATAAAATACCAACGCATGTAGGGATACAGTGGTACTGATCCTTCCCATCTAGAAAATACTATCCTTTGCCAGATATGCAACTGTATCCTTGTGTGCATAACCAAATAAAATACCACCGGCACCCTGCTGGTGCAATCCCTGTGGTTCCTTCCTTCACAAGCGTATGTATTTTTGTACTGTAACCGACAGAAGTTCCTGACATGGACTATATTTGGTCACTATAGGACTGAACTATTACTACCATCCTGTTTATCTTGCATAGTTCTGCCACCCAGAGTGCTATGGTCACAGAATATAGGTTTTTTAACTGTTACTGGAGCTTTTTAACAACATAGGAGTTTTAATGCTTTGACAGCTTTTTAACAAAATCGGCAGCATCCTCTCATTGAACACCAGTACTATGGAATTATGGAATGCTCTGCCAACTAAGGTAATACTTTATATAGCACTGAATTTGACTAGTTAGCATATCCTCCGATTGTATTTGGAGTTTTACATGGGTTAATCTGGTTTATGTGATCGCATGCCACTTCAATTCTGAGACAGTACATACAGTAGCTTGTGATTTAGTACTTTAAGTGTAATAACATACAGTAAAGCACTTTTGACTTGAATTTCACAGTTTTTACTGTTTTGAACCTTTGTTATGCAGTGCGATGACAACCTTTCAGTGGCTATATATTAGGAGATAGGAGTGAGTCATCCACAAAGACGATACAAGTAGCACAAAACCACTTAAGAACGGCCTGCACCAGCTATATGCGTGACCTGCTCTTGGCTATCCTTTCATATAAGATAACAATGGTAGTATACGAAGGCACATAAAAACCCTCAGGGTTATTTATTCCACCATAGCAAGGACTGTATACTTAGCATCTCTAGAAAATAGCATGGAGAGAAAACAAAAAAAATGCAGAGAAATTACAGTATGCATAATCCTGAATATGTTTGTTTTCCAAGATATCTGGACAGTCCATAAGATACTGAACTGTCCAGATATCCTGGGAGCATGTCATATGCTTTAAATACTACCGCTCTACTAAAAACCAAAAGAGGATCAACTGGCAAAGTATCCCCATGGTTAAAGAAAGCTAATATTAAGGTCCTGAAAAGATCATGTTGTACAGCAGAAAGAAAATGGCGGAACACTGGGTTTACAGTTCACCGTGATATTGACAAAGAATCCATTAATACCTATAACAACACAATCCGCCTGTCAAAACAGGATTACACCTACAGTATATCATCTAAGAGAATGACTATTATTAGTATTACTGCAGGACATGCATTACACAGCCAGAATACAGCTATTCCACACAACCCACCACACTCCAACAACTCCAAACATAGACTATATTGAGGTAGCATACAGTACAGTACAAACGTTTTGGCATTGCTAATATTAAACTTATTTTCACTTGCATCGTTTATATCCTTGGAGCAACAGTAGAGAGTAAAGGCATTATGCAGATTTTTGATAGGAGATCATGCATGACATGCAAAATATTTGTATAGAAATATCTAAATATAAATTGTGAAATTTAGAAAGCTGGTCTCGTGTAAGAGGGGAAACATTGTCTACACCCTCCCTTTCCCAATTAATCAGTTACTTAAATAAAGAATGAAATGGAGAATTAACAAACAAAGGGCGGGTGGGGGCTTGGTCTTTCATTTGCCAATAATAATAATTCACATTTGTGAGCCGAATATATATATATATATATATATATATATATATATATACACACTTACTGTATATATATATATATAAATAATATGTGCGTGTGTGCATCAGTGTTTGCACACTAGTGCTTTTTGCATTAGCAACATTAATTGCATAATAAAATTTAATGAAATTTGAATTCTTGATAAATTCAGCTTCAAGACTAAGGGCCTTATTTTAATGATCGAAACGCACGGTCTAAAGAGCGAGTGCATTCATGCCATGTCCAGTTTTGCTAGTTTAACAGCAGATAAATCTGTCACTGCGCTAAGAGCATGGTTCACAACGGTTGTACTTACTCTATTCATTATACAGTACATGAGCTGTTTTGGGCATAACATACAATAAATCAGTGTCTGCTCCCATTTCTTTTAAAAGCCAGGCACGCTTGCACCTTGGCAGATTGCTATTATAACGGTGGATTTGCCAAGTTGAAAGAGAGATCGTGTCTCCGCAGAGGAAAAGGCTCATTTGCTCGTTCACCAAGTGAAATAGTCCACATTGTGCTATTTTTTATTTCTAATCCTTTGCATGTTTGTATGCTCCTGCGCTTCACTGTGTATGTTGCAAGCAGAGTCTATCTGCAATATCTTGACCATGTGCCATTAAAATAAGTGACAAAACTGTACCACTGACTTTACACCAGGGTTTTTTTTGGTCAAACGCACAATAGTTTTCCATGATTCACTATCATGCACCAGCAATATGCCTGATCACGCCTCATTTTAGACCAACTCACCCACGGGCACAAGTGCATTCCCTAGTTAAACAATGGGGACACTGGACGGGAAAATGACAATTGCGTTTGTCTGAAACTAGGCAAAGACATTTGAGTCACCGCTTTGTGCCGGATGTAAGATAGGGCTCAAAGGCAATATGATAACAAAATCATCGCCACATACAAATCAATTGTTTTGACACAAATGCACCAGACATCAGATGAAAACAGCTTTCCTATTTAAAGCAGAACCTTGTCTGCAGCCCTAAGTGCAAAGCCTAGAATCTACAGCAAGATACATAACCTACTGTAAGGGCAAAAAAAAAACAACACGCATAGTGGGCCAAACAATACACATACTGTAGCACGTGTCTAAGCAAACATACCGACCGGTAGCTTTTACAGTAAATACAACATCCAGCAGTGCTACAGGCTCTTCACATGACATTCACTGTAGTTAACCAGCCCAGGAAGCCAACCTTAGGTCATCAATTCATTACAGTCTTCATCCTACAAGGGTAACAGTGAATGACGGGGTGAGTGTAATTTTCTATTAGGCCAATAATAATAGGCAGTGCGATGTTCGTGGCTAAATCCGGAATACATTTGAATACATTTGGAGATATGTGAACAGGGGAACCGGTGCCTCCAAGGGTATTATGGTATGTCTCAGCTTAACTCACATGCATGCTGGCGTTGCTACTGTACGTATATGCCTGACAGCTCTGGCAATCGTGCACAGACACACATGCATGCACGTACAGTGCGGATATCATTGTCACTTCAAAGCTGCTGCAGGCTTCCTTCTGCTGACACGCACGCACGCACACACACACGCACGCGCGCACAGTATTCAATAATGCAGGAGCAAAAGGAACACGATATGGGAGTTCGTTGAAAGAGGAGACTCGGCATGCTGCGTCGGGTCACCACCAGACTGTTGGGTCAAAAATAGACTGCGCGCTCAGCACAGTTTAATATCAAGGCGTCGGAGCTATCCATAGTCAGGACGCTCCACGCTGAGGTGGGGTTGGACTAAATGTTGCTGACCAATGAGTGCTGTAGCCTACAGCAGGCTGTTCAGCTCCCCCTGGATATTACCCAAAAAAATGGTGAGAGGGGAGAGAAAACACAGCCGGCTCGATGATATTACACAAGGCGCACATACAGTGCTGTCAGCACTATTCGTTTACATTTACGGCATTTGGAACACACATATGCAAAGAGACGTACATGTAGTACGTGTCAATAATTGGACAGGGCATACACCAGCAATTGTAAGCAACCGATAGTACATTCAAATATTAAATTAGAACCGTGTCAATTTATCAATAAATCATCAAACTAAGTTGTTAAAGTTGCCTAAATACTAAAGTGCTTCATACATAAGAGCAGAACAGGGGCATTATATATTAATTTTTAAATAAGAGTAGCGAGATTAATTTGATCCTAAGACCACAGGGAGCCTTGCCACATGCCAAGTGCACTCACACACGCGCACGCACACGCACGCACACGCACACCAGGATGGAAACTCAAACATTAATGTTCACACACACCTTAGCGTACACACACACACACACAGGGAGAGAGAACCTTACACACCAGTGGAAGTACAGACATCCTCATCAGCTGTCTCGTTTAGTGTTAAGTGTGCTACTTAATAATAGCACACTCTTGACGTCAGAACCCCTCCTTACACACACACACACGCACGCACGCACGCACGCACACCAATTTCTTCTGCAGCCTAGTCCATCTTTAGCAGTCATCGCCTTCCTGGAGCAGATATGAACCATTTTGCAACACCTCAGCTGAACCTGTCATTCCGAATCGCATAACCAGACATCTCACAAGCCAACTTTTCAGTGTTGCACGTAAATTGGGGATTTTTGTTGCGTTTCCACATTGACAGCACAATTGATATTTATTTTTAGTCTATAGTATATAATTTTTGTAAGTTTCAGGAGGTTATATTTAATTTATAAAGTAAAAAAAATATATGGAATGGGGCAATATCCAGTTAATTATACATTGCACACAAATATCTACCCATCTGTAACATACTGGATTTAGGCACAGAACACAAGTATGTATGGCAGTGTTAGATGCCTGAATGGCAGTGTTTGCTATGGATCGCACTGATTACCAAGACAACGGGGGGATAAACCCTAATTACATCACGTAAAAGGTTGTGAAATTATTTTCAAATTGCAACAGAAGACACATCATAAAATGCAACGAAACAAATGGGGGAGATGAGATGAAATAACAAACTGTTTAGAGGGGGTTAAATATTTGTTTTCTTTTGAGATGCACTCTGGTTATGTTGTTATGTACGGGGGGGAAAAGATGAAACTTACCTCTTATCGTGCTGTGTTTATTGCCGTCTGCTTGCCTAAAATATAATCATCGCTTGTAAGTCTTCGCCTGACTTACTGCTCGCAGGGATAACAAGGGAGTTAAACACTTATAAGCTTTTAATTTATTCATTTGTATGCACATTGTGTGTACAGTATTTATACAGCAGACGCTGTTATATCAAATGTAATTGAACTCCTGTGCACACACCATGCTAAACGCCAACATCGGCATAAAAAAGAAAAAAGAAAAGTGTTTGTAATCTGCTCCCGACTTGAGTTGGCTAATAAAATGGTAAAGGTAGCGCTTTTTGACATGCATCGATGTTCGGGATAGTTATGAATTTATGTCTTAGCAACTGACTGGTAGATATTTCTCCAACCGGCCTGGATATCTTTCTGTATCTTTCCTTCATTCTCTGTCTTTCTCTCTGCCGCCTTCTGTCTCTCTGTGGGGAAAGATATTTCTGTCATGCGTCCTCATTAAATCATAGACTAGCAACACACTGTAAGTTGAGGATAAATCTTCAAAACACACAGACATGCGCGCGTGTGAAGAGCACATACAGTACACACCCGGTATCTTTCATGCCCAAACTTGAGCGCATTAAACTCTGCAGAGATGACTTTGCCTAATCCCAAGTTAATGAAAGCAAGAGTCTGCAAACAACCGCAGGTCCAACAATGTCTTAGAATTTGCCAGGACTTTACACATTCATGGTAAAATTAATGGAATTTAGGGAAATGGCAATTCCATAAGTCTTACAGTATCTTCCTAATAAAAGCCATAGAAACACATTTACTTCAAGGATATAAGAAAATAACCATTTTAGCTGAGGTCAAATGTATTTTCTACTGAGGTAAAAACAAATAAATAAATACTGAGAACATGCCTTGTCCCAGGTTAACTACAGCAAGCTGTGAAGGACAAATGGTTTATTTTCTCATTGGTATGGACTGTGTCCTGTTGGACGTTGTTGGTATACTGTATTAGAGGTGTGCATGTCCTTTATATCTCTATCTGTATAGTAGTATAAAAACAAAATAGCTCTACTTATTTACAGTACAGCATTGAATCTTTAAAAAAGAAGACAAATATTATATGTTTTAGACAAGGATACACAAATTTAGCTAATGCTTTGTTTAAAATCTGATGATTTCCTGGTTTCTTTTCCGGGCTATTAAAAGGTAAACCTCTGTAGACCAGGGAAGGTTTGTTCCTTATAGGGTGATTGGACGACGATTTGGGCGACGATTTCAAACTTTACCAGTGTAACGCTAGCTGACTGTCCTGCCTCTAAATATGTTAATGCAATCAGCGTCCAATATTCCGTGGAGTACGTATAGCCTCCAGCCGTTCTGTCTGCATGACTTGCAAAGTAAGTAATATAATAATAATAATAATAATATTAATCATTTGTAGGATCGTCTAGTGTGTATGCTATTGTGCTTTTGCTTAACCATTTTTAACCATACCTAAACAGATGCCAAATATCAATGTTTTGCATTAATTTGAACAAAGGTGGCCATAGACTACCAGTACGGTAGCCCTCTACTGCAAACAAGATTGGTGGAGAGCATTTTGCTGCACCTAAAACAACATGACAACTAAATCAGACTATTATTAATTCATGTATTTTCATTATCAATCTAAAGTGTGTTTTGTAGCCATTATTATTTAAGACATTTATTTCATTAATTAAATTGTAAAGCAGACATCTCTGCCTGTTCAGCCTATATGTTGCTATCTAGGGGTTAGGCTAGTGGCATTGTGATACTAGTGAGGTGACAAGAAAAACTAAAACAAGATATTGTAGGCTACAATGCAATGTGACAATAGTTGACTTAAAGCTATAGAAAACGATTGCACTGTCAATTCACAATAGGCTATATCTCATTGATCTGCTGGCTGCCTGTTCTTTGTGCTGGATAAAACCTGATGTTTGTAGCCCACACACAGCCCTGCCTCTGTAAATAGTAACACAAACAAAGTGGTGCAGAACGCACCACACAACAATATAGCCTGTGTTTTCAGCGTGTGGTGGGCAGAGCATCTTTTGGAAGCAAGAGGTTATTTTGTTTTTTCTAGAATGATTTACTTAGATACCTGTAATTTACCTAGGCTATTGAACGGGTCACAATAACAATACAGTTGCCCTCCATAATGAGCAGATGCCGTCACTGCTGTAGACAGAATCTGATTGTAGGGAATATACAACAGGCTGGGGATCTGCATATCTGCACTGCAGTTTGTGACAACGTCAGCAATTTGCCCTTACATGAAATGTGATCCTAGCTTGGCGCTCTACAAATTAAATTAGCCCATCTGTTGCTGCCTGCCCACTCACGCAGGTCCCACGCAGGTCTGTTTCTGATACTACAGACACAATTTGAAATGGTCTGTAAAGATTATACATAGGTGACATTTCTAAACAGTAATAATTCAACATGCAGCATCACTCACACACTGCAAATGTGGGTATTGTTAATTCGACAAAAATATGTGAATTATTCATGGGTTCTTTGTTTTTCTTATTGTAGACAAAAACCGAAGTCACAAAAAATTGTAAACGATGTACTAAATTTTTACAACTACGTTTATTATTCTGCAAATATAAAACATTAGGCCACAAGTGAAAGCACCCAACAGTAGGGGAAAGTTTCAGGTTGATGGAATACATTTAATAAGCAAATAACTAAAGCAAGAGAGAACAACAAAAAAGGCTAATATTTCCAGTCACAAGCCTCAAAAAGCAACATCTAATTTCTCACCCTTCCTTTCCATACTTCTCCTCGGTTTAACCACTCCATCCACGTATTGGCGGCGAGGAGAATAAAAAGTTTAAATCTCATCCCTTGTGATGACCTCGGTCATCCTAGCTGAGCGGAGGCATCACATTTCAGGACTTTCACGAGTGGAGGAGTTGTGGGCCAGGATTAGAAACCACACAACAATGTGGAGGGGGTTGTGATAAATTATTAACGACGTTGGCTTTGCTTCCTGTACATGTCATGAGCAGAGGTTTTCAGTTAATCAGGTTCAGGACAGGGGGACAGCAAGGTTCGATATAATTTGTTCTATTTTATATATTTGTAAGGTGTGTGTATGTGGCTAACAGACAGTCTATTCATTCCCCCCATAATGACTAAAGCTCTACTTTAGATTAAATGCCAGAGGACGGAACTGAAGTCATCGATGCGACAAACAGCATGGCGGCAAAGGGAACACTTTGGTCTACGGCAGAAGTGCAATGCTTATTAGGGCAGACGAGAGTATTCAGGAGCAACTGGATACAACAAGAACTATCTACTTACTCGTGGGTATCAAAGAACCACTGAGCAGTGTCGGCAAAAGCTGAAAAATCTGCGTGCTCGGTATCTGAAGGTGCGGGATGCACTCCGTAAATCTGGTAGCTCGTCGGACATCAAGGACATAGTCCAGTGGAATGATTATGAGGACAAAATAATTAGTAGCCAACCTAATGTTTTTGAGTAAGCGTGCCCTGGCCCTTAATGTTAACTGCAGTGACGGCAAACGGCAAACGGCATGCCGTTGAAAGTTTAAATAGTTTAACTTTTTGCCGTCCTCCGCGACGGCATTTACAACCGGATGTTCGTAGCTCCCTCACACACGGGGAACACATAGACAACGAGGAAGTAATACTTTTGGTGCTAGAATACAATACAAAACTAATTACATAAAACAGTTGCTACGTACACAAATAATTGTGTTGAGTATATTTTTATTAATCGCCATAGCAACTGCCATTCCGTTTGACTTTTATGCCGTGCCGTCCAGAAAGTGTTTGCTGTCTACCGTCTGCCGTGTTCAATATGAACGCATTAGTATGCCCTAAATGTCTGGCTGTTTTGCTGAGCCATGAGGATGTGACTTCCATAAGGCTTGAAGTGTATGGGTTCAGTTTAACTAACTCTAAAGAAAGCAACAAAATGCCCATTAGCCTGAAGCCATTTTGTGTGTACACTGCACGGCACGTTACATGCAATAACATTGATTGTATTGACTGTATTAAGGAAAGGAAATTGTTAAAGGCATCTGAATATATTTTTTTCCAATAGGTCTATCATAAAAGATTCGATTTTGCAGTAATGCTTTAGTAAACTGATTATTGTAATCGCATTGCATTTAATCCCAAACTCTGCTGTCTATTTCAGTGACGTGACTGGCCTTCTGTTATGATGATGAGTCAAGATAACAACCAGTGCCACTGCAGGAGTGCAGGACAATCTGTCTCGCTACTCCGAAACACGGAGCAGTTCTACTTGGTTAGACTTGACAGCCGAGACTAGAATCTTTCCTGCCCTCCTACTGAAAATGCATTGGGGTGTATGCGCGCACGCACGCACGCACACGCACGCCCGCACACACACAGGTTTGTGAAGTTCTACTAGTAAGATCCTATTCAAATGCAAAGGTTTGCACCCTGGAACGCATCAAAACAAAATGCTTCGCACACACTGAAATACATATGGATGAAGGCAAACAAACGCTTGAGAACAAGTGCAAAAGTCGCACACAAAGTTGCTGGAAATGTCACGTACGCACACATTTGCACGCACTCGAAAGAAGTGATACAAACACGTGAAGACAATATGCCATCAGACATCTGCTCGACGCCTGTCTGTAATTGTGTGTTAAGTGAAAGAGCGGAAGGCATTTATCACTCTGACGCCTTTTGGGCGAGGCGCCCGACGTCGTCGACACCTCGACCGAAAGCCGCCGCCACTCCTCTCCTCCCCTCCTGGTCTCTATTGCTCCTTACTCCCCTAGCTCCTCTCCATTCTGATAGCAATAGTTTTTGTTCCATTGTATTTCCATCCTCTCTCTCTCTCTCCCTCCCTCTCTCAATCCCAGTATGTGCTGAAGTAAAGTCACGCTTGGCTGTTAACCCCTGACCTCTCCTGCCACACACAACCAAATGCAAAACGATGGAGGGAGAACGAAATAGAGAGCGAGAAAAAGAAAGAGAGAGAGAGAGATAATAAAAGACACTGAAGCAATATAAAAGTGATCAATTAAATGAATTCACTTAGTTCAATTAAACTTATTGATATAAACTTAAAAACATTGCTAAAACATGAATAGATAAAAAGATAATTCCATTAGCATTAGCCTGCATAGGCGGTCAGGGATTGTCTGGTTATTGTGTGGTATTATTGGTTTTAACACAAATATCAGTATCAAAAAGGCCTGCTACATTGTGACAGACAGTTTGCCATGGTTTACAGTAGTGCCATCATGCGTGTGTGTGTGTGTGTGTGTGTGTGTGCGTGCGTGCACGTGTGTGTGCGTGTGTATGTAGCGGATGGCTTTGGTTTTACCACGTTCACGTTACTCAGTCCCTGGCCTCACAGCAATACCAACTGTTTTCCTGTTAAAATGACAGGGTCTAATAGAATAAATATGGGCCCATTTTTATACCTGGCTGTTGCCAAGGGACTTGCAGCCACACACACACACACACACAGCAATGGGGGTTAGTACAGAGCTGACACCTGGCTTGGCAGAAGGTCAGTAGGGGTTGTGGACCGAGGGCACGGTGATTTAATTGACAGAGAAAGTGGGCAGAGATAGCTAAAAAGAACAGGGGGGTATAGTGAGCTCTGACGGCTGTCATGTTTGTGATTTTCCCGGCTTTGCAGGGAGTGAGGCATGTGAAAAAAAAGTTTGTGGCGATGTTGTATTGTCGTGTTTTCACATACTTTTTTGTTTTTCCTGAAGCATGGCGATATTCTAATTTTAATGATTCCCTTTATTTATTTAGCAATTTATTTTACTTGGGGGAAGGTGGGGGGGGGGGGGGTGTTAGAAAATAATCTGAAGTGTGTTGAGCTCACTGTTCTACCCAAATATTCACGAGGCAGCTCCATCTGTACAGACAAGGCAAGCTAATTAGCGCTAATAATAGCATCCATGCAGTGTCTATTCAGAAAGCACTAGAAGTTAAATTCTGAATGTGTTCCAACAGTTCTTCGAATGCATTAATTGATTTTTGTATGTGATATTGTATTTGTAACATGTATTTATTTTCAAAAATGGGTTCTCTAGTTTCTGGTTTTGTGTGGACCCAACAGAGATAATCTGGCCCACATATGACGGGTTTTCCAAATAAACATATACTGTATTAAAGGGCAATTGCAGAAAGAATATATGGACAATCAGGCTTTCTTCAGTGTCTTAAAGACAGGGTCAGTCATGCTTACAGTATCGCTCCGCGGTCCTCCGCGACGACAACTCACAACTCTCACCGCTTGTTGATACGAGCGGTGTTTGCCATTTGTTTATGTTCCTATTTACGGAGCCAGGGCTGTGTGGAAGTATCAGATTATTTTTTATAATTTTATTCAGAGAACAGTAAAATAGCAAAATGCGAGGATATTTGTTGAATTTGACAAAAAGTGTATTAGGTTACATTTAGCTTGGAATAACTGACTATACCTTTAACTTCAACGACTAATGTACAGTTATATGTTGTAGCCTATATGTCAAGGACTATTCAAACACGACTCTCAGGCTGTTGAATGAGCTTTCAACTTGCTGAAAAGGGTTTATGATGGCAGCCCTACCTCTGGTAACCTGCAGATGTAAAACACGCTTTGATTTGACTTAATTTAATTTCCTCCTCTTTAATCCTTGTAGAGGTTCTTCCAAATAGCCTGAACTTCAAAAAAGGTATCACATTATTATGTCAAACAATGTGTCTGCCTCTGTACAAACCCTACCGATATGCACATTGTGGCAACACATTTACTCTGGTCTCGGTCCCGGTAATTGAGGTTGTGTGTCCGACAATAGGAAACTCTCATTGTGGCCGACTGCGGTGAAGAAGCTGTCATTAATCACCGAGACAAGTCCTTGCGCACACACACACACGCACGCACATACGCACACACTGGCCACAGCTAATGAGCTATGGCACCCCGCACGCTGCCTCTCCACAAACATAACTGATGAAGTGATGATAGCAGACAGAGCGTACATGTCTTTTCTGTGTGACGGAGAGCGCTTCCACGGGCCTGGGTCATTAGGAAACAGCCGATGCGCGCCTTTAATTACCTTTACATGGCGATGCTGTGTGCTTCCGCTCCTTTTGACTCTCTCTCTGCCATCCCGAAGGGCTTTGTCCTACCGTAAATTGATATCCACGCATGCAATTCCAACGCAAAACAGTGAACAGTGTGCAGCCTGATCTAAAACAGGGCACAGGCTTTTATTACATCCCGTTTTCAGTGATAGGGGACGGACATGCTGGGGGTGTATTTAAGCATTTATAGTGGATATTCTGTGGTATAAATACAAGTCTATGCCGCTTCATAGGCCCTGTTATACATCTGAGCAAACAGAAGCAAATATGAACACAACACATACCAGAAGCGCATGATGATGATGGGTGGATTTCTAACTACAAGTCTAAAGATTTAGCCATGATTCGTTGCATTATAATCAGTATTTCAACTGCATTGTTTAGGGAGATGCAACATTGGTGCAGTATGTCTCCATATTGTCCTCCACTGTGGACAGAGTTGCGCTGATTAAACCATCTTGTGCTATGTCATCGTAGGTATTAGAAGTTAGTTTAGGTGTCTTGGTGAACACCTGCACACATACCGTAGCCAGACTGAAAAGAGAGTGAGACCAGGCGAGACCGAGATACGAAGAAGAAGCAGATGTGAGTGACATTTAGCTGTAAATTGTTAGTGTGTGTGTGCGACCGGTACTGTACTGTATGTCATAAGTGGCTGAAAATGAAAGAGTAATGGACTTTTCATGAGTGTGTCTAAAACTGGGTTTTCTAACGCCATCTGTCAACATAAAAGCAAGTGGGGAAGAACGCGTGGCACAGCGGGGGGGTGTCCTTGGACAGGAAGGAACAAGAGAAGCGGTCGATTCCAGTGAAGGGAAAACAACAAACACGGGAGACTTTTGAGCCGCTGAGGTGCACCACTCGAGAGGAAAGCTATTACCTCTCGCTGCTGTGTCTTTCTGAGGAACTAACTACAGGGAAAGAAAGATGGATGGCTATGTCTTCAGAGTAAAACAATACAAAAACAACAAAGTATTTTCAGTAAACACAAAATAACTTAACAGTACCGTTCCTGAACAATCAGTTTGTCAATATTCTCTCTGACTGCATTAACTAATTCAATGCAAAAAGGCAATAGGTCTGTGTTGTCACATACTTTGCTTAAGCATCAGGTGTTTGTGCGGGTGGGCAAGCCATCGGTCGGCAGACATTCGGGCCAAGTTAGTCCAAACACGTCCCCCCCCCATGGGAGTTATGGTGGGTGTCTATAATCTTATTAGAGATATTAGTATTTTCCTTGTTTGACAGCAGCGCATTATACAGACAGACACTTCAGTTCACAGTAGCATAATGCTGTTGATACACACAAATGCACCTTCGCAGGCACGCACAGACCCCTCGTTCTGTGTTACGAGCCTCTCGTATTTCACCAGCGGTGACAATGTACGTACGTCAGCGATGATATAATGCGAAGCGTAGAGCCGCGAACACAGGGTGTCACCGGGTCCGCTTCGAGTCGTCTTGTGTCATCTCAAACACCCACATGGTCCCACACATATGCTAATGGACTTGCCAAAGTGTGGCAGCCCATATTGTGTTTTATTATGTCGTTATGTATAACCATCTTGCCTCTCAGCTGCGTCCGCAGACACGCCGTAAGTGCTTTAATATGGTTTTCAATATTTAACATTCAGGTTTTTGTTATCATGACAGAAGAGAACACACAGTAGAATAAACGGTATATTGACTCTGTGTGTGTGCGTGCGCGTCTTACCTTTGCTGATATCCTGGTACTCCAGCCAGAGTTGCCTCTGGACCTGTTTGTTGGGATACCAGATGGTGCAGGCTTCTTGGAAGCCATAGACTGCCTCCTGCACATAGTGGTTCCCAAACTCCCTCAGGATGGAGACGAAGTCGCCCCGCAGCGTCGCACCGTCCAGTGAATGGATGGCCGAGCTGAAAGCTGGGAATGCGGCTGGGGTTACACGTAGAAATGCGAGGCTCACAAAAGCAGGGGATTAAATTGCCGCGCGCCATCATTTTGTCCGGGAAATGGATGACTGCACTACAGGCTCGCAGCACGTAAGGGGAAATGGGGAATTCGCTGGGGTTAGTTAATATGTGAAGACACATATGTAGGGTTTTTACTGCTGTTCCTGGGACGTAGAAACCCCATGCAAGTGACTGAAGACAGATGAGGCGGTGCTACACCAGGCTTACTTTGTATTATGTATTTTTGCTGTGGCCTCTGTGGAGAAAACAGAGGCGTTGGATATAGACACTGATGTGGATGCGGGAAAGCTGGTGGGGGAGTTTTGTTTCAAGCAAAAATCTGATGCATCGCCTACATGTAGACCTACAGTAAATCAAGTTTTTCCAAGGCTTTTCAGGGAAAAGAGCCGTTTTCTAAAATTCACTGAAAGATTTTTGGGGTAAAACGTGTTGATAAATTAGTAATGCAGGGTGGGAGATGTGGGCCCAAAATCCAATTTTCTTTTTATTTTTACTGAGCCATCTTCAAATGTGAGAAAAAAGAAGATCACCTGCTTTGTCTCTGGCTAACTTTATACAATATTTTGTAATATATTTTTACTAATGTAAATGTTCTGTTTTTCTTTAATGCACGGCATTTTTACAAGGCAGATGTTTTTAAGAATCTAAATGATTCACAAGATTTTGAGGAACAACAGATAAAGTACATACTTTAAGAAGCTCTTAAGATAATACTGCCCTAAACAAGCTGAAAAATGTTTATATATGTTTATATATGTTTACATACTTAATCTTTGTCATTGAATATGGGAGATACTGTATGACACTTCTATCGTCACTGCCCTGGATCCTCTTTCTGTTGGAAGGGGAAGTCAAAATGACACGGGGTTAAAGATTAACATTTTCCCCTTTATTTTAGACAGGCAGAAGTGCCAGAAGAAGTCTCAGCGTTAAGGGTTCTTTTTATACCTACTTTAGACACAGAATCATGCTTAGGGACTTACTGTGCTAAATGAGTCCTAAACTGAAATG
>JAODUK010052379.1:27779-43012 GCA_027564635.1 Typhlichthys eigenmanni
GGTTCTTTTTATACCTACTTTAGACACAGAATCATGCTTAGGGACTTACTGTGCTAAATGAGTCCTAAACTGAAATGACAGGCTCTACAGAAAATAGTGGAATAAAATAGTTTCTTTAAAATATCAGTTGAAATTATTTTTGTTTTCTTTGCTGCTGAGAGCATCTCTCTTCATGCAATGTTTATTACAAAACGAGATACATCATAACAAAATATTTCTATACGACTTAAGAAAAACCATGGTTAGGCGACACGAACAATCGCATGCTTGCATGTAATATATCTGCGCTCGTTCTCCAGTCCGTTACCTCTAGTCTAAAATTACATTAGGAGGCCACCCAAGTGCAACAAAGATGAAAGATGGGGTCTTCCTATCAGATGTAGAAAAAAATAGAAATCACACACACACACACACACACACACACACACAGAGTATCATAACTCTCACCCCACTGGTGGCAGCTAATATACAATGAGCTACAGTGGGAAATGGCAATGGAAGAGAGATGTTCTGAGTAAAGGAAACCAGACAGGGAACACCAAGGTAACATGACGTGTGTAAATTAGCGCTGATTAGCCATGTCACAATTGTGCACCCTCATCACAATGGAAAGTGTTTAAGATGGGGGAAAGAAAAATTATTGATCAGAAACCCCCCAAAAAAAAACATAAAAACATTTAGAAAACATTGCACTGTTCGGTTTGTAACGTTCACTCAGTTCGTAACGTTCACTCACAGCATCTACAGTGTTGAACACCATAATGTTGTAACAGTGATGTTCAGAAGAAGCATTGCCTGACTAAATATCCATGATTATTCTGTATAGCTTCCAAGGAACACTTATCCAAATGATCTGCTTTATCTATTAGTGAGCTATTAAAGCAGTTTTTGAGTACAGAGAACTGCCACCTCTAATAAATAATAATTATTATAATACATTATTATTATTACCAACAAAGAAAGAATCACCTTGGGACAGGACCCATTGGTTGAGTTTGACATGGTAGAGCACGGAGCGTAACTTCCAGTGCTGAACAAGGGGGTAACCAGAGACCTCGCTGTAGTTCACCATACCTAAGAAAACACAGAGAAGCAAATAAGTGTTGTTTATTCAAATTAAAAGCCCTCAATTTGACAATACCTTCAGAATCACAGAAAATATGTCATGAATATGAATAGGATATTAGTCCTGCATGTCAGTGTAATTTACCATGTTTGGAAAAACACACGAGATACACTGGAGCTAAAGTTGATTTGCCAAATTTTGAGTTGGTTTATTAATTTATTAAATATTTTTTTTCACCTCAGTTTTACTTTGGTACATGCATACATGTATACTGTATTCTACATACTGTACAGTACTATAATATGACAATGTTGTTCTACATACACAACATGTACAGCAACTGTAAAACTAAATACAATTAAAGCTCAGGGTGCTGGATCCAGTAAACAATTCAATACAGTATGTCTTATGTATTGATTAAGAGAGCATACCTTAATTCTTAATGATTTATCAATCAACTAAACAAACCAAACTGAACTGAATTGTATAAAAAGTGCAGAATAAATAAATTATTAAATCCAACAAATAGTTTAGACTTTTTTACAATTGGGATTTTGTCTTTAAACATATTCACATAACATACTGTATTTAACATGAAATAACAATAGCACATTTACACGTTAATTAACTCACCTTGATTAAAGCACTCAACTGAGACACAGTGGTTTATTATTGCCCTTACATTGTGTTCCTTTGGAGACATCTTTATTAATATGCTATCCTATTTTTATCCTATTTACCCATTTCTGGTTTCAGTAAACCATTATCCCTTATTTTCACTGGTTCATTTGCCCATGTAGCATTGCATTAACATTGGCACTGTCCATTCACGGTAACTTAGTCTTTTGACTGGCCCTTTTCACCGCAGCAACACATTGTGTGTCAGGTGTCAAAACATAAAGACACAAACAGTATGCCCATGAGAAAAAAAGAGAAAAAAAGGGAGCAAAGACATCCATCATATACCAGTTATTGACATTTTATCCCATGTTAATATAAAATGTCTAAACTGGATTTACACAAAAAGTTATAACATTTAAATGCATAGCACCCCAGTCAACAGACAATTATATAAATAAATATACCAGTCAACATTAAGGGCAAGCCAAATAAAAATAAGAAAGTCAAACATTCGGAAGCTACCTTTAAGCTACCTTTAACAAACTGCCCTGCATGTTTTAGATGTATCCCTGTGGTCCAACACACCTGATTGAAATGAATGACTTGTTGTCAGGCTTCATTGACAACCCATGAATCAGGTGTGCTGGACCAGGGAGACATCTAAAAAAATTCAGGGCAGTGGTTCACCAGGAGCAGGGTTGAGATACACTGTATTAGTCTAGTCCCTTCTCTTCCAGTGATAGTTCTAAACCTCAGTCAAGCATGTTTTAGACCCCCCACCCCCACAAAAATAAATAAAACCTTGAATGAATATATACAGTATAATACATATTATTTGTTTGCACTTGAATCACAGATCAGGCCTTTAACATTCATATAACTTGCATGAGGCCATGCAGAAATGGACACTGATATAAATCATCTAATTCACTATGGTAACTGACAACCATGTCAGGCTGCGGCTAGGGAATTACACCCGTACTTCACCGTGACCAGGTCCACAAGCACATCTGGAAGGTTCCGGATGAGGCCTGTGACTTGAACGCATACGTTGTCAACACATAGACACAGACAACAACAGCAGGAGGAAGCAGAGACGGAGTGAGGTGCCTCCGCGTGAAAGAGATTATGTGTTGGTGCTCAACAGAGAGACAGAGAGATACAGCCTAAACAGATAGGCGGATACAAAGCGCAATCTCTCGGCTATTTCCAGTCAAGGACACTGTTGGCAAAGGATTTTCGTTAAATGTATTGTCCGGAATAAAGATTTCCTGGGACAATGGCATAATACAGTATGTCACCTTTTTTAAAATCCTGTTTATTAAAACGGCGGAATATTGAGGGGGAAAATCTAAATGTAATATGCATATCTGAAAGTGTTTACAGGACGAGTTTACGTTTTAAATGATCTTTCTTGTAAACCAATGTGTCAAACATAATCTTAAAGTTAAATTGAAGCTAACCGAATAACTGCAATCAATTAATTAATGTGAAAGGTTAAACGACTGTTTGCCTGACAGCCAACAAAAGGTTGAACGTCTAAAATTATAATGTGTTCTGAAAGGTTAAGCGGCGACATAAATGTGAAATGATGTGAGGGGTTTTGAGGGGCGCGCGGGCCGTCAGTAATCGCCTCTGCTACCGTGCCCCCGAGTGAAAAGGCAACATTTGGACCTGACACATCCCATGAACTTGACGAATACGCCTCTAAATGTGACGTTCCCCCGCACCATCCTCACCTTCAGGAACATCCATTTATCCCCTCTTATGGGAAAAGGCTCCCCTGACTGCCAGATATACCCCCACCACCTCCCCTGAGTCACTGGGGAGCAATAGGAAGCTGCGAGCACTGCAGTAAAACCAGCGTGCCCTTCTCTCCCAACACCCAACCCCCAACACCCCTGTCTCGCTGCCATGCCACCCCCTTAGTGAAAATAAATAACAAGCCAACAACATATACAGCTGGGAAGCGTATTCTTCTTTTTTTTTTTTTTGCTGAAAGGCCTTGTCTCCCTTTTAGCCCTGGGGTGCTCTGCTCTCATTGTCTGACAGAATGATTAATTTGACCCAACTTCACTTTGCAAACATCCTAAGTTCACCCTCTCTCTATAGCTGTGTAGACGGTGGCATACCCCTTGATAGGAGGCGTTTGGGAAAGATTGCACTTGGTTGCTTTGCCTCTCTGTAGAATTAAGAAACAATAGCGCTGTCTGCACGTGACAGTAAATGCAGCTTCTGCTATCAGAATGCAAGGATGTGATTCATTCACACGTAGCCCAGACCTGACACCTCATCCAAACTTGCTATGTGAGCAAGCCATCTGGAAAAGGAAGGCATTTCAAAGGTTTGTTTGCAACTTGAACATATGACATTATGCAGCATTTGCCTTGTATGCATTTTTGTTGACTTAACTAAATCCAAAATAAAGTGAACTTCTAATGTCAATACCTGGCAGGTGTAGTATATTACAAATGTCTCATAAAACTATGAATAATTGAAAATGTGTATTATTTTAAGTAATAAGAATAGATCTACAGTAAAACCATATATTCTAAAAACCTGATGGTGCTTGAAGACTCGGGTTATTGCAGAAACAGCGCGACACCTGTGGAAATCAAGAATGTGACTGCAGGAAGTATTTCAGATTCATAATTTGCATAAAATCCGCTTATTGAGGGCTGCCCGCCTGACACCTTTGATTCAGCTTCACTTGCAAAGAGCCACTATATAATTGTATTGCTATCATGATCAAACGTCCAAACTATTTTCTAAAATAAATGCCGCTAGTTCAAAAGACTATTGCGAGTAGGAGTGTTAAAGATACGGAGAGTAGAAAAACCACTCCAGATACTGTACATGTTGTATACTGTAATTTGTACAGTATGTCTTTTGCATCTCACATCAACTCTTAATGTGGTTTCTTGCAAAGTAAACTATTGATCTATCTAAGCAAGATATTTCTTTTTAGGTTTTTGGCAATATTTATATATTATTATAATGTTCTACTTAACTCTTAACCAAAGCCTGCAGCCAGAATTCAGATTGATGTCATAGAAATACTTTTTGTAAAGTTGCCAAAGACAAAAGGTCAAGCACTGCTGACCGAACTATTCATAAGTCAATATTTATATATAGCTTCATTTATGATGGTTCTATAATCATTGTTTAGAATAGATTGAATACATTAGAGCCCTGTTTTTTTCATGTATAGTAAGTTTCTGTTTTACGGGCATTGTGGGGCAGAACTTTCATGTGTGTTTGGATCAACAACGCAACCTTTAAGTGTTTATTGGCAATTTCTTGGTACTCAAGTAGTTAGTAGTTTGTAATTTGATGTATTTTGTGTATAGTGTGTTAACTATTGACGTATACAATCTAGTAATTGTAGGCCTAAGGGTTTTTACTCAAATTCAGCATTGTCAACAGATGAATTATGGCTTTGTGATTAAGAAAGAATTTTGTAATTTCATGGTGTTCCAAATGTCGTAGCAGACTAGGAAATGTCTAACAATAATATGTCTGTAGATAATATAAACAACAACAACAAAAAAATAAAACATTACAAACCTGAACATTTCCGGATGAATTTACGACCCGACCCGAGTGTTAATTAAACTGCTTGGAAAACATAGATCCGTTGTGAATGCTTCGCTCATTCCCATTAGGAAATAATGCACTCATTGTGAGACAGGGCAGAGCTTACCGACTCTATATCTCTGTGCATGAAAACTTCAGCCCTTTACACCATGTCTAAATGCCCAATGTACCTTTTGAAAATCTACCTTATGGCCAGAAACACTTTGTTAGTTCAGTTCCTTTGCTAAGGAAGATTCATAGCAATAAGCTCAGGTAGGAAAGTAATCTTATGGCTCATAGAACACCATTAACTAGCTAGACCTGTGATCCATTTCACTCTCGGATAAGTCTGGGAATGAATGATTTAGAGGAGAGAGAGAGAGAGAGCGAGAGAGAGAGCGAGAGAGAGAGAGAGAGAGAGACCGACCAACCGACCGACCAGCAACAAGGAAGGAACACTGGGAATTATCCGATAGGCACATTCTCTAATCTAATGGGAAACTAAATGTAGTACAGCCCCGACTTCCTTCCCAGACAATTCTGATAAGGAATAAAATAAGAACATAAGCAAGACGGCTTTCTGAAAAAGAATCATAACAGATACCAGTGGATTTGTTCGGCCTTGGACCATATGCTTTCTATAATCCAATGGCAAGAAAGATCGCCATATGGAATAATTATAACGTTATATTTAACTAAATGAGTTACTCTCTCCTTGGTTTGGTATTCTCCACAGTTTTTGTCATGTCACCAAACATTAATGTTCATAAACGAGTGCTTCCATCCAGAAACTGATCACTGTGTTCGTTCAGGCAGACCATGAAGTCAAGCCCAGGCCTCAATCTCAATCGCCATCTCTCATCAGCTGATCTAAATCAGGCGACTCCATATTTAAGATGCCTTAAGGCTGATTTATGCTTCTGCGTCTATTTATGTATATCTATGCGGAGCACACGGAGGTAGCTTGACGCCGTCGTGAGCATTTATACTTCTCCGCTGGTCTGTCGGCCCACGGACCTGTGCACATTGACTGTGATTGCAAAGCCCCACTATACGGAACTGGATCTGTTGTTTAGGTTCCCAAAATAGAATAGGGAATATAGTGTAAACATTTTGAAATATGCATATACAAATATTTCTTCCCAACGAATATAGTAGTTACTTTAGTTATTAGTCTCAGCCTCTTCTGTCCATTAGCACTACTTTTTCTAGCTTTTCTAACTTTCCGGCCCCTCAAAGCGCTGTACAGTGTTGCCTCACGGTCACCCATTCACACAGACATTCATACACCAATGGTGACTGCTTCCACGCAAGGTGTGACCAACCACCGGGAGCGGTTAGGGTTAGATGTCTTGCTCAAGGACACTCAAGGACGATCAATCCAGCGACTTTTGAATCACCTGTCCTTGGTCTACCCACTGGGCCACTGTCGCTCTGGGTAGAGCGTTAAGCAACTCTATGCTGTACATCTGATACATATACCCGTTTAAGCTCAACACCGACTTTTGGGAAGTGACATTTTCATTGGCTGTTTGCATTGTGTGCCAATAAAAAAAGATCCGGAGCCCACACCCCCACACGCAGAAGTGGGTGCGTCCGCGGAATAGCCATGACTCACAACTGACCCTATCAAAACAGCTAGCGAACAACAGTCACGGCAGGCTACAGCAAAGTTAGGTGAGTGAACATGAGCAGCAGACTATTTTGTTTAATTTTGTTAGCATCACGTTAGCATAATACATTGTTTGCATTGCCAAATGTAAACTAAGAGAGATGTGTGACAGTGTACATTATGCATATTTTTGACAGCCAGGGCATGAGCATATAGCATATAGCATCTTCGTGACTGCGTGCGTGCGTGTGAGAGAGAGGGAAAGAGAAGGTGATCCTGATTATCCTGATCACAGCAATTCGGTGAGCCTTTAACGGAAGGTATATTACAGTGTTTCAGTAGATATTTATAATGTTGATTTGCACCTTTTTGAATTTTTTTTTTTTAAAACCATGATGCCTGCTCAACATCATGATGTCTGTCAGCCATTGGCTATGGACGATCGTAGCAGACACTTAAAACAACTCGCAATGACAATTCAGTAAAGATATATGAGCAGATAGGGGTTACTTGTTCAAGGACGCTTACAGATATTAGAGATCAATTCATTAAATTGGGTCAATGTTAGGCAGGACAACATATTTCTTCTGTCTCTTCAATACACCAAAATGCAACGATACAATTAGACTTAGGGTCGTGGTCCTTGAAAAAAATGTCGAGCAAATTATGTCTCAATCTCCCATTAAAATAAGATTAAATTAAAATGTGAAACAACCGTATGCTGTCCCACTGTAAATGTGACATCACGATGAGTCCTAAATGAGTATGATTTTAAAATAGCATTACAAATAAAAATATAGAAATCATATGAAGAGTAGTATGAAAAGGTATGGTGAGTTAGTAAGCCCTTCCCACTCTAGCCTCCACATTAGCTCAGAGGACGGTGGGCAGGGTCCCAATGAAGGAAACGGGTCGGACAGTCTTGAGCCCGGCACAATAAAGGCATGGTGAATGTCTATTTAAAGGACCGAACCAGCTCACACTCGTTCATCAATCAGTTAGCATGCTTAGTAATTAGCCTGGTAGACGGACTCATACTGAGAGGCCTGTGACAACTCAAGGTGACACTTTTTTGTGTACGTGTGTTTCTGCCACACACAAGTAAGACAGCAAGGGCCATCGCGACTGACGGCTGAAAAAAGGATCCCCAAAAACATTGGCCAGATACCTCTGTGCATGCTTGGTCACAAGGCCATATGCCTCCACTTTAATTAGAAGGGATTAAGGGAGACAGGGACTCTGTTGAACTCTGAATCACAGCCACTCTGCTTGCCTCAAACGCTACAAGATCACCCCCCATCTATAAATATGCTGTACCTTCAAGCGGAGGTCTCTTATGGGCCTTAATGCGCCATTTTGAATCCAGCGAACCAAAGGTTTATGCGGAGAAAATAATACAGGGCGCTGCACAGTGGCTGCCCACTGCTCCCTTGAGGGATGGGTTACAGTACATGCAGGGAACACATTTTGCTACATTTATGTGTTTGTGACAATTAAAAAGCACCTTTGGCTTTACCGGAGAGAAAATATTGTGATGAAGGCACAAGTATTAATTATTTTAACATGAGATTCATTTTAGCCTTCGCACTTTGTGAACCACTTCACTTTAAGGACAGTAGTCATTTCAACTTTCCGGTAAAAATAATAATAGGTGGTGAGGCAGAATATTTGGGCGTTCGGCTGACATTTAAATGTGCAAATGCACTACTAGCCTAACTGGCCAGGCTGAGGTCCCCGGTCAGACACACAGAAGGCCCCCATTGTACTAATTAGTGCTGCACAAGGCCCCCGGATGGAAGCTATGCTGTCAGCTCTTTGCCGTCCTCATGGGTGAGGGGGAAGGAGGGGGTGAGATGGAGGGAGAGAGAGAGAGAGGGGGGGGGGGGGGTGGGTTGAAGACAAAGCTGATATAAATGATGGTGTGTAGATGCCCTCCACCAACCTCTAAAGATGTATGACCCAGACCCGGACCCAGGGCTGCTGATAGAGAGAGCTGGTCCTCCAGAGGGTCACGGGGGTCTCTCATCATTTATCTGCCCCGTTTCCGGGGCAGATAAATAAAACCTCTTCTTTATCAAATCTTAGTGAGCACAACTTTAACGGTAGGGAGTGTGGGGAAGAACGTAACACCTCCTGTTTCTGTTAAGTAATTCTCCTCCAAAAGCATCAGGGGAGATAATTTTATTAGTATTATTAAAATATTTGACTTATTAATTTTCTGCAGGTGTTGACACGAAAGACAGGTCTCCATCACCAGGAACCCCACCCCCCCACACACTCCGGAGCCGGAAATGCACATCGGCCCCCTGACTCTATTAATTATGCCGTCCAGTGCTGTCAGCTAATTAACTGACATTTAACACAGGAAATAGCCTGAGAAATTCCACACAATTAATCAGCGTCAAGGAATAAATTAACACCCCTCCCCAATGTAATTACCACTGAGAGCTTGCATCCACAATTGAATATCAATTGACCCTTTAACTATTTTCACTTGGGGTATGGTTAAATGTACCGTTCCTGGTTGCAAGAATAGCTTGTACAGTTATGCTGCGAGTTAGTCCTTAAATAAATCGCATGATGCCTTGTAATATAGAGCAGGATGACCTGCAGCAAGTAAACACTATATTTGTCAGTGATACTGTACGTTTGCCATGTGCTTTTGTAAACCATGAAACATTTCCACCTCTGCATGCTAACGTTCCCTCAACCCACAAGACACTGCATAATACCATAATATTATATTGAGTTGGTGGAAAACAAGGCTCATCCTTTATAGTTACAGTAAACTACTTAACTGCACATGCAGGCCAGCAGAACAGAATTACCCCTGCCAACTATGTGAATATACAATTGAGCCTCTGATAGATTGCATTTGAGAGTGGAAGTAAGATATATACAGTGAGAATGTAGAGAGATTGTTAGTGGAAACAAACAACAACAACAACATCCAAAAACAGGTGAGGCATGTATTTGTGGTGTAAGCTTGTTAAATATGCTTTTCCCATCCCACTGTATGCTGAAAACAAACTAAATATTTACCAAATGAAAAAGTTTAATTCCAATTACAAGGCGAAAACTAATTTGTCTTCATATTCCGTTTCTAAATAGGTTGAAATGTGCATCCCACTCTTCATTAGATCTATAATGCTTATACTCTATTATAATTATTATTATTGTGTTTGTTAATTTGTTCAATAAGGCCAGTGAAGCCATATGAGAGAATCTAATCTAAATATGGCTAGAAAAGCAAAAAATACATTTCCAGCCAGAGAGAGAGAGAAAGAGATATGGATAGAGAGAGAGAGAGAGGGTTAACAATGAGAGGAAATTAGAACACAGTCAGCAACACTGACAAAGTACTGCTTAAAAAAAAAAAAAAGTCCCAATACTCTGTACGAGCTGAGAGAAACTGATTTGAGGTTGTAACCCTCTTGGCGGGGAAGTGCAGTGAAGTGCACTAACGGCAACGGGTCACAGCGGAGCTCCACCAGTACGTGTGTGTGTATCCTTGATTACAACAGAGGGGATACAGAAGCTAGTGTGGCTGTCGAACCTCGAGGAGAGGGACAGAGTGTGAAATGGGTGGCGAGAGATAAAGAATATGAGGATTTCAAGACAAAGCTGATATAAATGATGGTGTGTAGATGCCCTCCAACGACCTCTAAAGAAGCATGAGCCACACCTGGGCCTTTGGTGGAGGAGGGGGGAGGGGGTCATAGAGGTCTCCCATCATTTATATATTGTGTTTCCATTCAACATTGCCACTGCTGTAGTCTCGCAGAGCCAGCCTTTACTATCTAAAGGCTGGGACACAATGCCGGCCAACTGCGTCAAGACCCGCCTACTTGACAGGAGAGGTACTTTGATTGACATGCACAAACCACATAACCCTATAGACAAATCGGATATTAAACAATAATAGTAAATAATAAAATAACCTTAAAAATAATAGTCTGGCTGTTTTCAGGTCTGTTAAGTAGGCTATGGTTGCTGCTTAACATAAATGGAAAGACTGCAATTACAGTAGTAAATAAAGCACTATTGTCGTGTCTGAATTAAACAGACTTGTGAGTGACAACGCTAACAGCCAGTGAGAAAAAAATACTACCCCAATTCCTGAAAGTGCTGACATGCTTACAGGGGTTTCAGCAGGATTTGCATATGTGATGTGCTAGATAGTGCTAGTAAACGGAAGAGGCTGAGACTACCATTGCTGTGTACACGGGAACGTGTTGTTTGTCAAATATCGTATTGTCAGATTTGAACACCAAAAGTATCAATGCAGTCAATCTGGAACTGTCCAGTTCATAATATCCCACAGCTGTGTACAATAAATAATTTGTACGTGACCATACAAACAGCAAGCTCTGCTGTGTGGGTGCTATTGTGTGTGTGTGTGTGTTCTCTCCTTGCTGTGTGACACAAACTACCTGTGTACCTTTCATTAATTTGGCAGTGGGTGTCACACCGGATTTTATCATTACTGAATAGAATGTGCTCATGAATGTGGACTGGACTGAATCATTGCTTAACCTCAAGCAGCAGTGAAACATACTTTATTTATGTGGAAAATAAAGAGAGAAGAATGAGGTTTGAATGAGTAAAAATGAATTCAAAGGTATATAAAAGTATGAGAAGGGCTGGCAGGACAATCTAACAGATAGATGAAGCAGTGGCTAGTGGTGAAAAACACAGGTACATGTAAAAGATCATCACCACTATTACGTGTGCAGATAATGGCCAGTCCACAAAGCAACACACCAATCCCTTGGGCATTATGTTAACATTCGTACGTTTTTCAAACAAATCAATGTAAAGAGGGGAATCCACAACATTTGCTTCATTTCCTTATTATTGTATTCATCTCATTTGTGTTTATTCCAAAATACAAATATGGCAAGGGGTAGATACATGTTAATGAGATCTGTGACATCTGAGAAGAGACTGTACCATCAACCTGATAGTGTCCTAACTGAGCCAAAGACAAATGTGTTTAACTATCGGTTTGCTTTGTATTGTATGATTTGCAGAATGGCTTATTTATTTTATATGATACACAGTATGTGCTTTTCCCACTTTCATTGTTATCAAAGTTGTTGTCCCATACAGTATTCCTCAAAAATCAAACAAACCAATTCTCGAGTGATTTGACACTGCATCAACTATATGACTCACTGTTGCTCAACTAGCAAATCATTTGCTGCTGAACCTATCTTAACACAACGCTGAATACATCATAACCCACACAAGGTATTCCAAATGAAAATACATGTCAAACACAATTTGAGCAGAGAAATCATTCACCACATTAACTGCTCTGCGTATGCGTGCATAACACAGGGCCATAGAGGCAACAGACAACACAAACACCGGCATCCCCTGCCTCGCGTTGCGTAAAAAGCATTACAACTTAAGAGATCTGCTGTGTTTGGAGTTTGAGCCGTTCAGGCACAAGGGAAAAGAGCAACAACAATCAACAGAAAACAACATAATTGCCACAGAGCATGATCTTCATAGCCTCGTGAGACCATCCCGATCTCGCGACGCTAGGAAGATGCTCCATGGCAATTATGTTGGTTTTTGTTGTTGTTGTTGTTTCTCTTTTCACTTTAGGAATAATTTTGAATGTATGAGAGTAGCAACTAAACTTTCCAATCAGCGTCGTGTTGATAGCTATACGGGCGTGGTTTAGGTGTGCCGACAGCGAAAACGACCATATTGTTCATCCAATCAACTGCTAGTTTTTTTTTTGGGTCCTGCTGTTTACAGTTTCAATGCACGGCTCCCCAGATGGACTTGTGACAACAATTAATCTGGCACGGCAGGTTACGTTCTCCCCCCAATGCCACAAATGATACCAAGTCCCTAATAAAATATAGATTAGGTGTCATCTTCGTGCTGACATACGTTTCTGACGTCACACAGTACTACACGTCTGCATCGAAGCGCTGGGCACAAGCCAAGGGAAGGCTGGAGTATGACGGTGGACACACAAGCATGACCTTGGGAAAGAGAGACCTAGAGACGTCTCGGGCTGACTGACAAAAGGCATAAAAATAACATGGAGGAGGCTGATTGTCAGCGGTCTGTCTGATCAACAGTTCTAATCATATCTCTGCCTGCCTCTAAAACGCCGCTGATTGTGATGATATACATCAGACTGTTGCGTTTTGCATTGACGGAGGACATCATCAGAGGAACTGATTTGGCTTTGTGGTTTAACCGTTAAGATCCTACAGTACAGTATTTCATTTGGCTGGCTTTCAACAGTTTCCAGTTAGCCATTTAACCGCGCCCTCCCCCGTTTTATTTTTCCATTTTTACGTGTAATCTAACATTTTTGACTACAAAGTATTTATGTGATATTGTCAGCCACTAGATGTCACACTAAGCCCACACACTAAGCCCCACTAAGCCCACACACACATACACATAACATGCACGCGTGGCCGGCCCGGCTATGAGAACAACGCGCACACACAGGGATTGTGGTTTATTTACATACTGGGGACACAATTTCTGCATTATATATTTGTATAGAAAATAGTTTGCTACTATATTAATGTTAAACATATATACTATATAGAACCTTTAAATACATATGTACACAGTTATTCGGGTGGTAGCGTTAGACAACAATAAAACAGGTAGTTCACAAGAGATCGTTTGCGCAGCCTAATGTCATAATGCCTAGTGGGCAAGAACTGAACTGATGCTTGTAGAAAGGCAACTAGCATGTTTTATGGTTTGCTAAGTATTATTTAAAACAAAGATGAGAGCAGTCTGCAAAGAAAAAAAAAAAAAGGGGGTAATTATCCCTGGGAATCTAGAAAATCTAGTAAATGTTTGGACACACACTCACACTCAATGATCACTAAACATTGTAAACCACAATGACAGACTGCCAGTAGCAAAATTACCTCGTGATATGATCAGCAGCCACAGTAGGAAGACAAATCTTGCCAATAAAAAGGAGAGCTAACTTATTTTACTGGGCTGTTGAGGACACATCATTTTGCCCTGTGATTCAAACCAAATATGGAAGCCATTTCTCAGAAGCAGTTATCAAACCATTACACGTACCATTCACAAGCTCTTGGGAGGTTTTTAGGGCTCCAACAAGACTTATCCTATCCCACGACAATTTAGAAATAGATGAGAACAAGATTGTAAAGCCACGGAAATCCCAACGATGGCATTGAAAATACTTTTCAAGGCTAGCACATACGGATGATTAAATTGCTTTAAAACACAATTACCTGCAATTCAGTGTTATGCTATAGAGGATTTCACAAATCCTTTCTGAGAACAATCAATCCACACCATAGTCCTCTTTTGGTCTCTGCAGTTTATATCTTAGAATGTTCAAAAATAAGGTGTCAATTTTCATGTCTTACATAGTCTTACACATTTTAACATTACATCCTGAATACATTAAAGGGCTACTGTGCGTTTATTGACACAGAGACGGTTAGCGTTGGTACGAGCCTGTGTGCACAAGCACAAGCAAGCCTCGCAGTGAGATTTGCAAAGCGTAGTGCAGCTCCTCATAGGGATTGGAGGCAAAACACAAATTCTCCTCACGTATTTCCACATGCATACGATATCAATTATTGCCAAACGTTGAGGCATTAAAAACAACGGGACAATTTTCCATGCAACCGACACAAGATTTAGGCGTCAGAGATGTTGTCTAACTTGGCGCAGAGACGTGGAACAAAATGACGGCAGAGCCACGACGATCGTCGAGGGTGACAGCTCGTCTGAATCCAGCACGCGGACACCAGCCCATGCTGTGCATGTGCTGGGATGTGAGAGGCTTGCTTCTGGCTGCAGGTGAGAACGGACTGATAGATAGAGACTTTCTTTCCTGCATTAACCGTTAGAGTTATCCCCCCAAATATAATGTGGCCATGTTGTCCTCTCCTCTTCGTGTGTGTGGGGGGGAGCTTTCATACTTTTCTCTAGCTTTTCTTTTGTGTGTCACCCCCCTCCTCCTCACTTTCTCAATTCCCTCTCTTCATGTTCGCGGGACATGTGCTTAGCGGCACAGCATTCCAATTAAATCAAGATGTATTTGCCTTTCAAAACCATCCCCTTGCCTTACCTTACACCCCCCCCCCCCTTCCCGCCTCCGCCATCGGAATAATTGATGGAGGTCGGTGGCCAGGTGATGAATGGCTTCCAAGCCCGGAGATGAATAGGAAGATGAATGATTTCAGCTGGCGAGGACTGGGGACGGCTGGAACCAGGATTGCTGACACGGTGACAAATACACTGACCGTAGCAACCAACCTGATCAAATCGCCAAGGGGGGGGGGGGGCAGCACCCAATTACCCAAGCCTGGCAATTAA
>JAODUK010052380.1:0-10000 GCA_027564635.1 Typhlichthys eigenmanni
TTCATTGTTGTCACATGAAAAGATATGCTCACATATTTGCAAATATGTGAGGGGTGTACTCACTTTTGTGAGATACTCTATATGTGTGTGTGTGTATATATATATATGATGTAATTTATTCAGGATCATCAGAGAAGCAACAACAAGCAGGGGCAACATACATATTCCTTATCTCCAGTATTCCAGTATAACAATGGTAATTGTAAGATAATACACTTAGTCAAATGCAGTGAACATCTTCTCACAGGTTATTTTTTTTATATAATGTGCACTATGAAAAATAATCTGGTGCTGGTGGTGCTGTTTCTACACAGCCACGACACGGCAGACTGCACCACACAACACTATCCTAGCCTTGGCAATGAGTGTCCAATGTGGGGGGAGAGCTTCTGAGGGAGCAACCTGTGATATTGAAGGAAGAGGCGTTTTTGGTTTGATAAGAGTTTAACAATCAACACGCTTTCCCCAGAATCGCTGACCTCACCTTTAAATTGAAGTATTAATACCAGAAACTGTTATTAAAGGTTTCTAGAGAACATATTAAATTTTTGCGTTGAGTGCGGGGCAATGAAATTGCGGCGCTAAAGATCCTAAAATGTACAGCACAATCTTCTCTCTGATGTCACAGTTAACATCTACAGTACTTTGATGATGTAGAAGTAATTGCATTTAACTGAATTTGAGCCTCACCCTAAAGTATGTTTTCCCTTCAAGGGGGTATTTACCATTATACATATATTCTATAATCTATACATCAAAAACCTCGTCAAACCAATTAATTTAATGTTGTCCTTTCACTTTAGTCACCTAATGTATAATGCTTTTCTTTATCTTAGCCCAGGATGAAATTCACATCAATCAGCCATGCTTGCTTTGCTGTCTGGTGCAGTGCATTAATGAGCGGAAATATGGAACCTAAATGTTTATCTGCTAAAACTATTATTCATAAATTATGATAAATGTAAATGATGACATGATGGAATGGTACAAAGTTGTAATACAAATAGAAATATAAAAATAACAAAACAGGAACTTGAAGAAATAATAGCCTTCGAGTGTTTAACTTAAGAGCATTCACCAGACAAGGCACAGCAAAATGAAATACGTTGAGCAATATAGGAAGAATATTTTCAAAAAGAGCATTGATCAGTGCGCTGCTCTGTTGTCCCTTCAGCTATAGAAGAAACCCCCAGACCGACAAACAGCCACCCAGACTCACAAACAGCCACCCAGACTGACAAACAGCCACCCAGACTGACAAACTGCCACCCAGACTGACAAACTGCCACCCAGACTGACAAACAGCCACCCAGACGGACAAACAGCCACCCAGACTCACAAACTGCCACCCAGACTAACAAACAGCCACCCAGACTAACAAACAGCCATCCAGACTGACACAATGCCTGTGGTTGCCATTGTAGCGGATCTCATTTGCAACATTGCTGGCATCTAAAATAAACTGAGACAGCTCATAGTGAGAACACAGTGTTAATCCCTTATGCCTTAGTGCTACTAATGGGACAGTGCATGTGGAGTCCCACTGTCCAGTCTGATATCTAAATAAACAGTCTGATACTGACACCAAGGGTGTTCATTTTGAACCCACACACCATGGTCGTAGGGGAAGAAACTATGTGTACTGCAGTCTGCAACAAAACCAAATAGAAAAGGTGTTCACACATTAAGAACTCCCCAGAACATATTTCCATTTCATGTACAGAAGTGATACTGTTGTCAACTGGAAGATGGTGTATCACACTTCTGGATCACTCAGTTTAGTACATGAGAAGTGTTGCATCTGGCAATACATTTGACCTTGTGAGCATCACTGCCTTGAGAGGCTGTGGAATACTAAGGCAAACCAGCAGGTCAGATGCCACCCCTTCAGCACCAGAGGGATAATCCTAAAGTTAGACTGCAGGGGAACCCTCTGCAGGTGCTGCAGCCAATTGGAAATGAGACCTGGGTACAACTACTGGAAATGCAGTTCAAAAGTCCACCTCAGATCAAAATGGAGTCTATTAATGAAGGTGTATTAAAGGAGAAATAGTGTGCAAGCTCTATGCAGGGCTGTTGCAGTGAACAACAACCATTTATACATTCTCATAGCATGTTAATATTAAGTGCGGAACATGTCAGACATTCTGAGTTGAGCTTTAAGCTGTGACTGTGGCAAATTGATGAGGCAATATATGTCACATGAAAAGTACTATTACCATTCCCCGGAGAGCTAGCAACACCATATTGTTATTTGAACCCCCACCTCCAAAACAGAGCAACTAAATGTTTTGAAGCTGTAATCACTAGCTCAGTCCATGTGGAATTGAAATTGGTATTGGAGAAATATTAACTATCACATCCAATTTTCTTTTGGAGGTGAGCATTGTCATGGAGTGCTTTGAGTTTAAGAACGTCTCACTAAAGCATCCAACAGTGAATATAGGTTTTGACACAAACATTCAATGGTACTATACGGTGCATGTGGGTTTACTTGACCCCTGATCCTTTGCAAGGCTTGTGGGTGGATTGTGCAGGGGGTCACATGTGGCCCTGCACCAGCTGGGCTCTTCTCTCCTCTAGACAGCGGCAAACCCACATTGACAAAACTTCTGCGTTGCCGTCATTATACTGCATGATGAAGGGATGGCCCTGTAGAGAGTGACAGATTGATACATTTGAACAAATAGCACATTTAAAATGTTAACGGCATACCGTATTATATACTATAAGTCACGTTGTTTTGTGTTGTTTGGCAGGTCTTGTGACTTCTATTCCGAAGCAATGTATGTGTACAGTATTATGTCTACCGTATAGAAACAAAAAGATGGCACTCAGTCATACACTCATGAAAACTACGACCTGTATGACAGAAAAAGCACATGAATGAGACTTAAAGCCCGGAGCGACACGTTTTTCTCTCTATTAAATACACAGTATGACTAACATTCACTTAGTCTAAAAAATATGGTACTTCCTTTGACTTTTGCTCAAATGTATATTCAACAATATACTGTAGAATCACTGACATTCATGCAACCATACATTAAATAGTAAAAAAAAAAAAGATTAAATAGTTATTATACAGAATACAGTATACAACTGTAAAAGGGCATCGCATGCCAATGGTATGGAAACAGAAAGCATTCCCTGAATCCTATCCTGTCCTCCAGAGCCATCTGGGGGGTGGGGAGATGGAAGAAAGCTTTGTAAGGGACGACAATATGAAGCTCAACCTTACAGGACGTTTATGGTTAAACAGCTAATTAACATCCTCAAAAGTTAACTCGAACTATGATGTTTGTTGTCTTTGATTTGGCACAGCAGGCAAGAGGCTCACAGAACTTTGAACACGCAATTTAAAAAAAGATGAGTAAAAGATAAATAGAGGGGAAAAATTATCAGTCAAGTTTATTGCCTCCTTATCAATTTCAATCAGTCACAACATATTTGCAGATGTAAAGAATTCAAGAGGCTTTTATACTAAATACCAAACATATCCTGTGCCACATTGTACTTGTTAAAGATGTCACTTAGAGCAAAGTTTCTCAAAATGGTGGTACATCCACCCTAAGTGTACTTGGAGGTACTACAGGAAGTACTCTTCATGAAACCTTTGAAAATAATAATACCAGTGCTATAGTAGTATATTTATGTTTTATCCTTGTATTTAGGCTGCTTAACAATTAATCATTTTAATAAGCCCACATTTAAAAGATTGGTGAAAATGTGAAATACTGTATATGACTTTACACCATTTAGCCATTGTCTGAGCCTGAGGTTTACCAAATATGATAAGCAAAAGCTATACTACAGTAATTGTGTAGACCAAGACAATGTGGTCCGACGCAAAGTCTCTGATAATAGCCAGCCTCCTCTAGGGAACCATGTCGCAGTTTTTATCAAGGCCCCCCGAGGTGATGGGGGAGTCAGGTCTGAGCAAGGATGAGGCTTTAAATGAGACATGTCAGCCCCATGCCCCATGTATTCCATTTGTTTTATCTAGCGGTGCAATTAGATCAACTGTGTTGTGACCAGCCTGTGTGCTGATTTTGATAACAATAGGTGTTCTTCTAAATGAGTTAGCACCCTGTGAAATCTGAGGGTCAGAACTGAAATGGTGAGAAATAAAATAAATGGACTTTGTTGACAGATGTTGATCAGCTGCAATATACTGAGAATATGTTATGTTGCTAAAACAAGGTATTGGACAATGTCTATACTGGTGTGCAGAAAGATGACTTAACAAAACCGAAACTTGAATTTGCTCAGAAATAAGCAAATGTAGGTTTAGTGAATCATGTAATATAAGATGGAGGGACAGCCTGCATTCGCAACCATTAGTACTATATTTATATATACAGTATTATTTGACACAGGAATATTAGTAAATATTATTCTGATATGATAAAAGATTATATGACAATGTGGAGAGGACATTACTGTATAGTCCACCTATAACATACTGTAGTTAGCCATGTATTGCTTTGTAACAAGGATAAACACCTGACTCCTAACTCCCCAAACACACACACACACACTACTGATACTATTACACTTAAACGTGCAGTTGGAATCTTTAACCCTGAATAAATTCTCTTTTCCCCCCTGTAATTGGCAGGTCATCAAGCCATCAGACGCCTAGCCAGATGAAGCTGATGTATTGTGCTCTGCTAAATGCTAGAACATTCCAGTGCGTTCTAATCCTGTCCAGACTGGAGATTGTGAAGGGCTTGGGGAGCCCCATCAATCCTGGTGTCCTTCTAATGGGCAGTTGGGGTTAACACAGTCTGAGGTTAATTACTCTCATATCACTGAGGGCGCCCTCGCACGCGCGCAAGCGTGTGTGTGTGTGAGAGCCACGTGGATGTCTGAAGACGAGAGGGCTGGAATGGCCGCTTCTGGGTGCCGCTATGTTCAGGATGCCCATGTCATCAATCATTCTCCCTGGCGTGGTATGGAGGAAGGCAGAGAGGCAGACAAGAGAGGAAAAGAGCAGAGTGACGTCCGTACGCAGCGCATCACCTCTGCTCTGCACACCAGCCCTGACGGACCCACCGTGCCCATCTCACCTGCTGGTCTCTCACATGCGCATGCACGGCCACACACACAAACCAGAGCAGCAGCAATGGAACATGAGCAAACCTATGACCGTTTTCTGTCTTGTTTTGGAGAAAACGCAAATAACAGAAGAGGAAACTTGAGAAACACACACACACACACACGAAAACACGCACAGTGCATATTCAATACTGTACATTATACTGCTCTGCAATCTTTTGTCTCTTACACAAATGTTTGCAAATATATACTTTAAATATGTACTGCATATGTTGCATAGGCATATCCAATGCAAAACAAACTCAACTGTCCACTGTTCATAACACAAAAACAAGACCTATATACTCGGAGACATAGTTATCTTAATAGTTTTATTTTAAATTAATACAATTAAAATGAGCAAATGCGTGTTGAATGATGAAAAATGATGGACGCACCCCTGCAATTTGCCATTCTCTAATAATGATGATATTGTTCATATCCTACTCACTCTACTACTACTGTTATCACAACACCCCAAACTGAAATTGTGTAATATTTACCTACTCCAAAGTATGGAGAATTTAGCCTGGCATACAGTAATTAAAACACATGCTACTTAAATTATGCACGGCTATGTGTGAAAAATTTAAAGAAAGATTTACAGGGTATAAATACTCTTTGGTCGGTTGTTACAGTGCATGGACAGAGGTGAGGACTTGTGTGTGTGTGTGTGGCTTTCAGAAGTATGGCAACATTAATCACTGTGTGGCCTCATCAAAATGGGATAATCACCTGAACGCTCTGCTCAAATGAAAGCGGCCCAAAACCCAAGGGAAATTCTACCTAACTCTTTAATTGTTTGGCGCCTTTGATAGGTCTTTTAATCGAAGATTAATTTATGCGATTTTAAATAACTCTACATATGATTAATAAGCACAGAAGAAATTAAAAGGAGTTTGAGGCAATTATAACAAGAGACTGGTCATCACCTCATTAGACCGATGGGGAGAGAGTGAACAGGAGAGGAATGGAGTATGGCAACACAAAAAAAAGAGAGAAAGGTGAAAAGGTAGGTAGAATAACTAGGTCTTTACAGATTTGCATGCTAATCGCTAGCTCCCCATGGAAAGTGCAATTGCTTGGGTGTACAGTCGGTGTGCGTGTACTGTATGTGGATGTGTGTGGCCATTCTCTCGTCTCACATGCTGTGGAAGACATTCTCAGACTCTATAGCTCCTTCCACTGTCTGAGAAGGACGCGTCTATTCAGACAGCAACAGATTACGGGCCGTACAACCACACACACACCAGGGCATGATGGCCTACTCCACATAATTGTACAGCGTCACATGCATAGATAACAGATTTGCATAGTGATTGATTGAATTGCAGCAGTACATTAGAAAGGGATACACTGTGGCACATTATCATGATATTGTGATTGCGTGATGCTAAAACGACCTTCGTCAATGTATTTCCATTTTGCAGCTCGGTACAAACTGAAAATGCCAAAACAACAGCCCGTAGGCGGAGAAAAAGCACACACGCACACATTTAGATGATCTAAGATATAAACGGCCTTTCAGACATGCAGACGTGCAGATTTTGGAATAAGCGTCGTTTATGGTTCTCGGAGAGATAAACCTGCTGCGCCTTGTTGAGTGGCTGACCAGCTGTGTGAACAGTTACCAACTATACGCACATGCTTCCTTGCAAGCTGTACAGTGAGGCGCTGGTGAGCGGCGTGGCATGTGTTAGTGCCCAAACACTGCACGTCGCCAGCCACTGTCATTAGGGCTCCATCTTGGGCGGCGTGCATTGTGAGAGCATCCTAGCTAGATGTAGCAAAGCTGGGTTCCTTTGTGAGGGACCCCGGGGCTCATCTGGCACCTCTGAGGAGGGAAGGGACTAAGGGAGGGCCTGGGCGCTTGTCTATATGTGCATATGAATAGAAGTGTGTGGGGGGGGGGCCATTGACAAAAGTGCTAAAAGGCTGAGTGAAGGCCGTTGAACAGGGAATAGGGGACAAGGAGGGGGGGGGGGGGGAGTTAAGTGTCCATCAAGTCACAATCACACACACACAAATATATGGGGAGAAGGGGGTTGGGTCTTACACACACACACACAGTTATTGTTCACTGATGGCATATTATTCCATTTTACAGAGATGTTCTTGTTGCAGAGCATTTTATGGACCGATGTTCAACAGGGCCCAGGAAGGCTCCTAAACAGCACTAAGCGTTCACAGCTCAGAGCAGATTCACAACGCTGCTGAGAATACATTTTACTGAGGAACCAGAAGTTTGAAGATGAGAACGAGTGGTGCTATTGCTTTGTAAAAATGAAGGCGTGTCACTTATTGACTATATGCGCTGTAGGATGTATGTATAAACATCATAATGTAAGTGCAGCTGATTTCATACCATTACTATATACGGATTGGTTATGTACATGTACAGATAACTGGCAGTGTTTCACAAGCTGACATCAATTTGATTGTGAAAGGAACACTAGAGAAAACAGCAACAAAACATCTGACACAGGTAGACATTAGTCTGGTTACATTGTTTTTACATTCTTTTTTGTTTTAACCAGTATCATGTATGTTTTATTGTATTTGCCCTTGTGAAAGGACTTTGTATGTGAATTTGTGCTCTATAAATAAGAGCACTTATAAGAAAGTGCTCTATAAATAAAGCCTATCATTATTATTAAATGTACTGTGACAAATAAATCTTCCTACATGTTAACAATGCAGATCATTTTATCATATCATATCAAGTGCATTTTCTCTGTGGCAAGGTACAGTAGCAAAGAATTGCTCTTTAAAGTTTAAGCTATGCTTCACCTTTATCATCAAAAACACTCCCAAATGAGGTAAAACCAATATATAAATGATATTGAATGTAACTCAATGTTTTCACCGGCTCAGGAGCTGGTTTTAGCTTAAGGATTCTTTGTGAACACGGGCACACAATCTCCCAGAACCAAGAGTGGGAAGTGTCAGAAGAGACAGGTCACCAAAGCCTTGGGAGCTGGCCAGTGGAAAGTCACAGCAGGTCACTAACGTCACATTAGGTTATGATGACAGGATAGGATGTCCATGATGAAAGATGCATCGGTGTTATGGGCAGAGAAAACGCAGTCACTTTCCAATGTAACGGATCATTGTGTCACTCTACCCCGACTAGGGCAGCGGAGGAAACTGACCTCGGACAGGTCCACCGTCTTGTGGATGACTAGAAGCACACAATAATCAACAAAGTGATTGACAGATTGCTATGAGTCATGGGTGTGAACCATTAACAGAGGAGGTCATCTTACCATTGCACAGGCACCTTCTGCCAATATGTCTGTATTCAAACAAATATGATTTTGTACATACACTGTTAAATGACAAAACTGGAATTCATTTATCACGACATTACTCCCTCAAAGTGATTTACTAAGCATATATAATCATATATGCAGGATTATTTTATTGTATGTATTCCATGTCATGAATGTAAATGCTATCTGCTTTAGCTCGACAAACATTAACGCTATTAGCACAATATCCACGAGCACTTGTAGCCATAACTGTGTCAAGCTCCAGAGACGCAACCTTTCCACAGCACACAGGCAATCAAACAGGCATTTGGGACGGCAACTAAGCCCCACAGCATCTAATAGGATCAAAGCCTGCCGACAATAATGACGTCAATAAAAGCCATACTGATGATTAGGGGAACCACGCACTGAAACCTCATGATCTAACCAGAGAGATGGTGCACAAGGGGGGGGTACACCCATAAAAAATAAAATAAACATGCAGGGTGTCTGTGCGAGCACGTATTTCCCAGCGTTACTTTCCAGGCATGGGAATGTGCAGCAAAAGATAAGGAACTATCAGCAGGCCACTCCAGCTGCCTAGCTAGGTGCATTAACATACAGATAGGAGAGGTAGCGCAGACTTTTAATATGTGCGCGGGGAGGGGGGGGGGCAGAGGTAGGGACGGAGGAATGAAGGGACGGGGGGGGGAGAAAGACAATTAAAGGGCCGCTGCCACAGAGGCAGGCGTCTGTGACCCTTCTCTCCTCCTCATCACCGAAGAGGAGGAGAGAAGGCCCCGCAGGAAACACAGGCTGAGAGATGGAGGGAACAAGGGACGACAGACAGACAGACAGACAGAGAGACAGAGAGACAGAGAGACAGACAGACAGAGAGACAGAGAGAGGGAGGCAGGGAGGGGGGTGACGACGTGGGAGGAGGGACGCAAGGTGGAAGTGAAGAAACAAATAGATATGGAGATTGTGACAACGTGGCTGCGCTCTGCAAGCTCAGGTGTCTTGCCTTGTCTACAGCTGTGTCGCACCAGATATAGGCTATGCAGATGTTCTTATATGGATGCAATAGGCTATATAACGTGCAAATACGTAGAACGTGTCCGTGAAACATTAACGACTCTGGTAACTGAAAATATGTTTGCAAAGTAAGCAAGGCAAAGTATTATATTCCGGCTCTATTCAATTAACATGTATGTGACTACTACTGGTAGGCTATCTTCATGTAACGTCAGCAAAGCAGGTGGAGCACAAACATCCTCCGGCCTCCACGCTCACTACAGTACACCAGCTGTTTGAAACTGGGTTCCCTCTTTTCTTCCCCAACACAATTCATTTGTGCTTATCCAAATAATGTATTTGTATTTGTCTCCATCCATAATAGAGAATGGCCATCCATACAGAGAAATAGTTAATCACATATACAGACCCTTGCTCATCAATGATAAATATCATTTCATTTTGTGTGTTTCATTTCTTGTGTGTGTGTGTGTGTGTGTGTGTGTGTGTGGGGGGGGGGTTGCTGAAAACAAAACACTTTGAATGTCCAACCATCTTTGGGAAGAGCAGGGCAAACAATCTGGTTTGTGTGCAGTTACACATCTTGCGACCCCAACAAAAACACACACCCACAC
>JAODUK010052380.1:15000-18898 GCA_027564635.1 Typhlichthys eigenmanni
TCACACACTGACTAAATGCATGTGTGGGTGTGAGCATTACAGTCGACAGGTTACGGCTTACGGGCCACCTGTCCAATGTCCATGCGCATCACTGTATAGACATCATGCTTAGAGTGCATGTCAATATAAACAACACTTAATTACTATGGCTTAGCCTCATAGCATAGTTGACCAAATGTGTGTGTGTGTGTGTACAACTTTTGTCATTTTCTATTGCATGTGCAGACTGGGCACAGCATGACTCAGCCCAGCGCGGTTGAACATTGCATTTCCATTACAACCAGGCTTCCCGCTTGAAAGTGTGTCTTTAACTGATGACGTGCTTATCTTGAGTCAATCACATTTTAAAGTACAATGAAAACACACTGCCTTTTATCAGAAATTGATTATTTAAATGTATCCTAGTCTAAGAAAATCAGTAGATGTTTTAATTTTTATTTTCTAACTTTGTACAATAAACAAATGGTTTCAAAAGCATAACATTGTAATAAATAGATTTGCTTAAAATAAATGCTTTTCTATGCTTTGAGCTAAGTTTACTCTCCATATGAGTGAGTTCCTGCTTGTTCTGTCTCACTACATTTACACTTAATTGCGAGTAGGCTACCCCATTTATCTGTGTATAAAAAAAAAATAGCGCAACAAAAAAACATAAGCGGTATTTTAAAACGCTGCAAATAGTTTAAGCGTAATATTGTGACTGTCTGCCTTGCTAGGATTACTATAGTATTATAGCTACAACTACAACCTTATTGTAGCCTACACATTTGTTGGTGTTTGTAAAATAGAATTCTCGGCACTGCTTGAATTAAATTATGAAGAAGCCCATAACGTCACAGCGGCCCACTTGGAGGCGGGCCAGCTCACTTTGGCCGCTAACACACGGTTCGGTATGACTTGGCGAGATTAAGCCGATAATAGAAAGGAAAATCAGTGGGGCACGGCTTGACTTAAAGTAAGTGAAGTGTGTGTCTATGTAATATATATTCACCTACCACTAATTCATTCAGATTTACCAGAATAGGCTATTATAAACGAGAGACCCACCCAAGTGGTGAATCTGGTGACAATAGCCTACATCATCTACAGATTTAGTAGCAATGCTAGTCAACTTTTCTGCATTTATCCACAGGTTCTCATCTACATCTAATGTCATCTTGGGCAATACACTTAAGAAATAATCTTTTGGCAGGCCTGAACTAGATCCATAGAAACAGGATACAATGGGAAGCAGTTAGTATATAGTATAACATTTTTTAAACTTCTAATATACAGAATTTCTTTCAGATATTATGCAATTGCAATCTTTTTGTATTTGGTGTTATGTTAGGGTTTGAATTGAAGTTTAACAGTTTTGGAAAAAAATATGTAAGCATGCTAAATGGCCTGTAGGTAGGCTACATAGTATTGATGGTGTCTGTCTGTGAGAAAAGAAAACATTAGATTTGAAAGATGTAGGACCTACATTGATTGCACTTTGTTGCATGTCCTCTCAAGGTTAGTTATCTTTTTCCCAGAAACAGTCAGTACAAATTAATGTTGTTCACAATTTCTACGTTTTACTTTTTTCTTTTCAGTACATTTCAGAGCGTGTACTTTTTTATAAACTTTGACATGAGTACAGTACTTTAACTATTACCAGTCTACCAAGTATCTGTGCTTCAACTGAAGTAATGACTTTCTGTACTTTTGACACCTCTGTTCATTTGTAATGAAAACAATCTCAAAGTGATGCTCACATTAGAGGCAGGCACTTGACGTAAAGTAACATGCGCACAGGTGGCAGCGTTCCACAAAACGCCCCGATAACACCCGTACAGACAAACACCCTGGAAGCCCCAGACACTCCCTGCTTGTGGACGCAGCCGTTCAGCGCCACACACAGAGGGATTAAACCTCTTTACATTAGAGGCCTCGCTGCGCTATTAAAAACACCTCCAGGCAGCGTTTCCCATTCCTTAATGCTCTGATCGGTGGGGCTCCGCAAAGCATGATGCATGCACCTATTTAAATTAACAAAGGAATAGGCTCCACAGTGCTGTCGCCACTTCATGTGCAATATATCATGCTGTGTGGAAACACACACACACACACACACACATGCCCTCGAGTGCTGCAAGCCATACGCCTGACTGCACACCCTGTTTAGAGGGAGAGCACCAATTTTCACCCACTGGGCCACAGACACACTTCTTGTGTTGCATAGGCTAATTCAAACACAGAGCGCTTAAATTCATTCCTAGCTTACACGCATTTTGTAGCCACACACACTCACACACACACACACACTCATGCATGTATTCATATCTCCAGCTGAGGGGAAGCCATAGCTTTGATGTACTGGTAGGCGATGGATGGGGCAAAGAGAGGAGTAGGCCGATGAAAGAGGCTTGTCTGCATTGTTCCTGTCAATGATCTCCATTCTGGGAGAGAGACACACACACACACTAGGAGGGGATGAGGGTACGGGTAAATATACATGTCATTGGCGGTACAAAGCAATTATTAGGCAAAATTAGATCAGTAATTACAGGCTTGAAATTAGTGCAGATCCATGTACTTGCCATTCGACAAGTAGAAAGAAACACTGCACTAATGAGGATGAATAGAGGATGCAAGAGCAATGGATGCGGATGGAGAACGTTTATGCTAAATGTGGGACAAACATTCTCTCTTGTACCTCAGAGGTCTTTCTGTAAATGATAAATGACGTGCTGAGGACAGGGTGAAGGAGGAGATACCAACAGATACTTTACTGTGTACTGTAGAACAGATGTATTCTCATTGTTAGGACTTGTCTGGTCTAAGCCTCAGGAGGACTGAGATCGTATGTATCACTGCAACCCGATGGCAGCACCTCGCTGACTGCATGTCTGTGTGGCTGACTGACAGAATGCCACACTCCATCGTAGACCCCAAACACATCTCTAGCCACAATAATATTAATGATGTATTAATGATGTGTTGCTCTCGTAGACATTAACATTATATAGCCACAAACACCCAGAACAAATGTCGCCCAAAATAGCAAAATTGAAAGGAAAGACACCTTACAGTACGTGCAAGTATGTGCTTACAGTACATTAATATACTACAAGTTTGATGTTCTACCAGCTAAAAAGAGACGTGTTAAGGTCGTTGAACATGGAAATTATAACATTGAGACTGGACTTTATCAAGTAAATCATAACATAAATTACAAACTAATTAAAGGCAAACAAACATTGCAACAACATTCTTGGTTTTATCCTTGGATTTGATAGAACAATATTTCCTATTTGGTTCCTGAAATGCTGAGTGGTTGGTTTCATTGAGTTAATATCACCCAATTAGCATATTGTTGTTGAAACCAAGCAAGGTTAAGAATAACAAGGAATTAAGAGTTAATTAACATTTACGCAGTTGCAAATTATGTGTAAGGATAACGTAGTAGCTAGGCTACCTTTGTACTGTACAAAGGCTGGTTCTATGTTGACAGACTATTGTTGCCGGTCTCTAAGTTAGCTTTCAACATCTAGAGTCAAAAAGCAGAGTTCACTGCCAAGGTAAGTATGTTTCTATCAGGAAAGCAAGACAAAGGTCTAAAACACATAGCAAACATTTTTATAGACCATCTGAACTCCAAGGAAGTGTGTATTGCTCTTGCAGTCCCTACTGCATATAACTGAATATACTGTACTTTACATAAGCAAACACCTATAGCAAGGTGAGTGCTGAAATCATGTAGACTCATATTCTTATACCATTGCACATTTTGCCTGACAAAATAAAAGGTTCAGAATACTGTGCAAATATGTTATGTCTTAATGTTGTTATATAATAATAATAATAATAATAATAATAATAATAATAATAAATATAGCTGCAAGCAGCCATGGTCGGGCCTAGCTTTGGGCAA
>JAODUK010052400.1:0-18896 GCA_027564635.1 Typhlichthys eigenmanni
TAATAATAATAATAATAATAATAATAACAATAATAATAATAATAATAATAATAATAATAATAATAATAATAATAATAATACATCAACAAATAGTTATAGAATTTAATAACCATCATATCACGTTTACAACTGTAAACAACAAACATAGGCACGTTAAGCTGTTAAAACATCAAAGAACAAACAAGCAGCAAACAAAAAGAGCCTATATAACTTTTCCTTGTAAATCCATAACAGTCAGTCATATGGTGTAGAAGTTGTATTCGACTCCCTATCAGTGAATGCATGACACGTTAAGAAATGAGTCTGGGGTTTAAACCAACAAAATAGTTCCACATAATGTTGTGGGCCACTCTTGAGTGGTCTCTTTCTAACGGGAGTGCGCATGACTGAGCGTGTGTCTGTGTGAGAGGTGGTGTAGGGAGAGGGGGGGGGTGGGGGGGGGAGGGGGGAGGGGTAGACGACTGGAGAGTTCTGTTCTTCTTTCACTGCTCCATCCGGGAACTTTAGAATTAGCATTGACAACCGAAGCGCAACTTTTCCCCAGGCAAAGTGAAATCAAGCCGCGGACTCGGGACAAAATATAGTCCCACCATTTCAACTCAAATTTGTCGAAAGAATGGCTACGCAGCGTTTTGGTCGGATTCATCAATATTTTGACACATTTGGAATGTATCTGTCCGATAGCTGAAACCTTTCCGTCGTGTTTGGAGCACTTTTCTCACGGGCGGAAAGTGGGTGATGAGTCCTACCCTGTAAAGAAGCGAGAACTTGCTTTGCAGCCGGAGTAGTTCTTCTTTCAATTGTTATTGTCGCTTTAAAAATCTTTAATTCACTTAAACTTCATCTCGATTACATCGAAAGTGGGAGAAAAGTGCTTTGGAAGTCGGAACATGGAACTACAAGGCCTGCAAGAGGCGTTGAAAGTAGAAATCCAATGTCATCAGGTAAATGAAACATCGTGTTATTCTACCCTTATTGGTGTTGGGAGCAAGTGGGAGCAATACGGGGAATATCCGAAGGGATGTATGCTAACAATCATGAGAGGTGAACACTCCGAAGAAATAAGTATGCGACGAGCAATGTGTCGCTAATATGTAGGGTGACGACACAACGCACACTTTCTAATGCGATCCTTGTACTTTTTGGACTACTTTGCTATTGTCGTGGGTGTTTTTTGCGAGCAACAAGAATTTGGAGTGATAATGCGGTGGTGCTGTGTGGCGATCAGGACGCGACCTGAATATTTATGAGGTGCAAGAAACGAACTCGCTGTGTAGCCCACCGCTTTGTTCCTCCCTTACATACTAACTTGAAATACTTTTTCTGTGTGATCCCAATTTCGTTCTCTCCTCGTTTTAGAAACTAGTTGCACAGATGAAGCAAGACCCACAGGTAATGCATACTATTTCTCCAACCTCTTCACGATCAAGCGGTGCAATTGGGAGTGTGCGAGAAAACTTTATCAGCATAAATCTCTTCTTTCCTTAACACCATCACCACCAGCGTAGGCTATGTCAATCTTTTAGCTTTGCCCTCGTCGTGACTTTGCTGAAAATCCTATATAGCCTACTATGGTCTGAAGTTTTATTTTTGTCAACGTGTAGGCCTACATATATTTTGAGTTCTCTTTATTTACTATATCCACTGACAATGTTTTGTTTAATTGTAGGACGGAGAGCTTAAGAAACAGCTGCACGAAAGACAAACAAGAATAGCAGCCCTAAACGAAAAACAAGTAAGATGCTATACATCTTCATATTCGTATGTTGCCTTAAGTGTTACTTTGATATCAATGTGGCCGTTAGACCATTCTGATCATAACACTATAACATTGTTATAGGCTATCAAAAGTGGGCTTTTGAAATCGCTGTCTTTAGATGACAACCCAAAGGACTGCAAGTGCATTGCGATTATTGTCTCGGTTTACTCAAAGTTGTATAAGGCGAATTGTTGAAAAATTTAGCGTCCATTTTGAGTAGTAGGTCGACATGTTTCTGGAGAGTAGGCTAATAAAGGAGAAGCCTAGAAGTATCCGGTCCTGACTTTTGGAAACATCAGAATTCAAGTTTTACTGGCCTAGAAAAGTATCGATAGTAAAATGGAGCGTTTTATTTGTTATATATTCCAGGTCGCCCGTTTAGTTACTTTATGGCGAGTCTTGTGGTATTATTTCTTATTGGTCACATGACGGCAGGGTTGCATTTGATTCGCCCACGATTACGCTTTCACTTTTTACTATCTTATACCAATCGACGTTCCATAATAACTTTATGGAACGTTAAGTGATATAAACTTAGTTTATGGTCGTTCTGAGTTGTATTTGTGAAGGTTAATGACAGTACTTTGTGAAGACTGAGCAGGCGAGCTGTCTATCAGCACCGCGGACAGCTGCCATATAGCATACTTAAAGTCACAATGCAGGATAAAGCAGATTATTCAAAGTTATTACAGTTTTTACAGCTACAAAGTGATTCATACATTGAACCAAAACGTCTTAGTGTACTCGATAGCTTTTTATTTGTGTTTTGCTTTATTTAAATGCCTGTTTGCATTGGCTGGAGTTAATCGATCCCGTTTCCAGTGGAATGCAGTTTTCAGCACTTGGAACAGCGACTTGAATGTTCCCATTTCACTTAACTCTATTCCACAGATTTACGATTAACATTAAAATCGACGCGAGCCTTTGCTTAATAACGTTTCCTGCATATTACCTGACGCCAAATATAAACGTTGTGTTTGTTGTAGTGTTTTTCATAAAGCGCTTCAGTTTGGTAGTGGAAGCTTCCATTTTGAGAGAGAAGGGGGTGGTTTCTTCGTAACATGGAGAAAAAGTCTGCAGAGTTTCGTGCAGGGGGATGGGCCCCATTCATGCCTAACATTACCATTTTGATTGCTTTGATGCTGTTTTTGGTGGCGGGGGAGGGGTGGCAGTAAAAAAGAGAGAATGCCCAAGTCAGCACTGCACAGAGAATGTTTAATCACTACAAAGAATTGATACTCTTTCTTGTATTAAATATGACCTCAGGTTTATCTTTACCAACATATTAGTTAGATGATGGCAGCAGATGAACCATGTTTACTTTCTTAGTCAAATAGCATAGGTAATTTGTATCTTTATCATAATAATGTGGCATATAGTATTTATTTTAAGTGTGTAATGATCTTGCTGCACAAACAAATGTTAGTTGCTGTCATTTAATGTGCCAGGATAAACTTTAAAAAATATTTGTAATTATGTCACTGTTTGACAATATAGAAAGATCCTATAGACATTAAAATAAGCAACTTCTACAAGTTACTATAGTACATACAGGCTATTTTGATAGACATTTTGGTTTTAGTTAAACAGTTATTTGTTTTTATATTCTGATTAGGACCACATTATATATCAGTGATCCCAATAAGATAAGATACAATATTTTGTACTAAAAAAGCTGTAGAATCATTAGATGTAGGATTACCCAATGCTCTCTTATCTCAACAGATGCACATTTTTACAGTATTTACTAGTTAGAGGCAATCTCTACAAAGCTTAGTTGTTTACTTAGTTGCTATTAAAACATTTGTGTAATTTCATGTGTATGTGTACAACATGCATCTTATATAATGTATGTATGCATATATAAATAAACATACTTACTTATCAGACACTTCCTCCTGGTGGTTGTTTGGAGATAAGGATGACATGGCTTCACTAAAAAAGCCCTGTAACTGAATTGATCCAATTCATCCTTGATAGCCATATTTTACCCTTAACACAAATATAATGGCTTCATTGATTATATTGCCATTCTGTTCAACTTGCCCTCTGTTGCATCATGGAACAAGTTTTTATTGTAAGGTAGAGAGGAGATTGTTGTAGTATCTTTGCCAGGCTCTACGCAGTTATGTTCATATTTATGGTATCCTAGATCAACACAGATCTTTACAGCAGTTGAACTAGCTGGGCAGTAACATCTATGGTTTTCTGCGGCCGAATGGATGTCTTCTTGGAGGCCTCTGTAAGCAGGGATAGCCCTTTCTACAAATGTCAAATGTCAAATGTCTACCTCATTAAGCCCTTTTCTCTAGTTTCACAGGATGTCTAAGCATGGAGGTCTTGTATCATTTATTTATGCGCACATGTCTGCTATTTATGTTTTAAAGGGCAAAAATACAACTTTTTGTCTAAAATCAGGAGGTGGAGGTATTTAGAAAAGTGGGACAGAGAGGCAGCTTTGTACTGAATGTAATTAAAGTTACTTTAAAACGCTTTGATGATTTATGAAAGTGCCCAGTCGTTGTGGTTTAGGTGCACAGCAGTACAGCATCCTGTCCAGTCCGTGGGTTTGTTCACAAAGGCAAGCCTTGTATGAGGAATGCAGCCATGTGATTGGTGTGATTTCCCTGTGGGAGGACCTGCTATTGGAGGTTGTGGAAGAAGAGGTTGGCCTCTAGTGCAGACACTGGAACTTTCAGTATTTTTCATTAGTTGAGAAACGGTATTTGGGAGTAAATATTTTTTGATAATGAAATATATACATATATATTTTTATGTTTTATATCGGCCAAAACCTTGCCTGCGTGTCGTAACATCTGTAATGTGCCAATATTGTCCGATAATATAAACCTTCTATTTTATCGGTCTGACTCTAATAACAGTATTACATCACTCCTAAATACATTCATTTACATAGTTGTTACATAATCACACATTCCCTTCCCGAAGCTCCACGACAGCAAGTCTTATAATCAGTGGTCACAGCTCAGAATTAATTTAGCCACTTACGGATGCACAGTGTTTCATGAGACCCGAGGTTATGCCAAAACAAGATTAGACCTTAGTTAAGTGTCTTGCACCATCTCATCTCCTCTTGGAAGACAAAACGAGTATCCAAGTAGATTTGCTCAGAGCTGGCAAAAACAATTTGACCGGAAAAGGCTATGTGGACATTTCTATTATATAAATAAGATTTCAGACAGGGTGTGTGGCCGGCAGATGCTAGAACTGTGGCTCGGGGACATTTGGGGCTTTGGGCCAGTATGTTAGCTAATATGTTGCAGGTTCCTCTGGGGCTTGGGTTCATTGCCCTCCAGCTGCTTGCCTAAACCCTCACTCTGTATGTATGGCTGTATGTATGTCTGCCACGGGCAGACATTGCTGTTCTCGTCACAGCCCCCCTGACCACATATGGCAGTGTGGGAGGGGCCAGGGAACAGCTTCTCCACATTTCACAGTAGCTATTAATGAACTAACGTGTAGTGAAATGGGGCAGGTTTTTTACACTGTGCTAGACTTATTACATAGGGGAACAATACAAACTCAGATAAATGTTATGCAAATGTTCTAAATCGTGAAGCTTTAGACTACACAAACTCTGCTCAGCAGTTTTAAAAAACATCTAGGAAAAGCATTGCTGTTTCTTCCCCCCCCCCCACTCCATATATCTGCACCAGCTCTCTTATTTGGACGTATATACTGTATATGTTACCGAGGGTCAGCTGTTGGCCTGCACTGCTAAAACAGTATTGTGTTCTATCAGCTTTGCTCAGTAATTGGACATTTGAGAGGGCTGGAAAAGCTGTTCACTGTCCCCAGTGGGATGCAGTGATAGTCGCTCTCTCTCTCTCTCTCTCTCTCTCTCTCTCTCTCTCTCTCTCTCTCTCTCTCTCTCTCTCTCTCTCTCTCTCTCTCTACCTACAACCCCTCATCCCCATATTGGGCCTGCCCCTGCTGTGTGCCAGGACCAAAGGAGCCCATGGAGGGGGCGTCAGTAGTAAGAGAAAGGAGGCTTACCCCCACCAGCTGTGGCACAGGGCAGCTCACCTGTATGAGGAAGTGGAGCCGGGAGACTTTCCTCCGTGGCAAAGTCAACAGGCTCCAACTTTTGCACCAGTCACTCGGGCTAATCCCAGGATGGCTCATTACAGTACGATTAGACTGGGAGAAGGTTTAGGGATTTCTGCTGGACTAATTCCTGCATTTATTTATTTATTTATTAGAGTTTTGTTAAAGGCAACACTCCTTGGCTTGTTGTTTTTGTGGAATTAACCTTGCGGTTGAAACCAGTTCTACAAAAAATTGATTTGGTTTGATACTTAGCACCTGAGCCATAGATGTTAATGCAAATTTAAAATCTCCAGGGGCGGAGAGAACAAGACTGCAAAGGAGGGATAGCTGTAGTAGCAGAAATGGAATGATGCCTAACTTGATGGAGAGAACAAGTGAGCCGTCTCTGTACGGCGAGCTTGAGTATGTGTGTCTCTCTGGGTATAGCAGAGTTAGAATAGGGGAGCACTGGGTCCATGCATCAACTGCGGGCCTGTTGAGGAAGACAGGGGGCAAATAAAGGGCACCCACATATCACCAGAGAGTAGAGGCAGATGTGTTCCATCTCACAGGACTGTAAATCTGTCCCCCTTTTGTCCTCGTGCACTTCAGGCCGAAAACAACCCCCCCACCCCCCACCTTTTTGTTTGCAGATTCCTTTTAATCGCTACTGGAAGGCTTGTAAGAGTTTAATTAACTGCAACGAGGAAGGAGACCCTCGTTTGACTCTTCCTTAGGGATGGTGCTGTTTTACAATGCCATCCCAGGGAGACACTGTGTGTGCGTATGTGTGTCTGTGTGGCAGATTGGTATGTGACAGCCATCATTAGCAATATAGGACCTCTGACCACATGCCTTCAAGGAGCTCGAGTCATCCAGGTTCGGTGAATGCTGCTGATCGTATCTTTAACAGCTGTGTACAGGAATTATGAGTGCGCCGATTTAAAGGTCATCCTTGCTGTAAAATCTAAAATATGTGTGATGATGATTACCCAGAAGAAGCCAGTTGTTGTTTCGCGAGGGAGCTCAGGTTGGTGGAATAATGTTTCTGGCTTTTTTTCAAATTTAATTTGTGAAATGTCTCATTTTTCCGAGAGCAGGAAATGGTGTTGTGAAGCACCTGCTGTCGGTTTAAACTCAGCGTGGCTTTTGCTAATGAGGACAGGTTCTGTCGGCCACCACTTTTTTTTTTTTTTTCACGATTCACGTGATCCTGTTCCTTTTCACTGTACAGCAAATACTCATTTCCAGAGACCTCGGAGGAAAAGTGCTGATGTGGCGACACTGGCGGAGGGAGGAAACGGGGAGGCTATACAGTGAATTAACCCGTGTTGACTGCCATGCAAGTGATGCAACGCGCACACAAAAACACACAGACCATTCCACACAGCACGTTTCACCTTTGCATGTAGAACAAACATCGTAATGTAAAATAATACTGTGACACAAACCTTGGCTTTGCTTCAAGGGAATTTATAACTTGATACTAGTGGCTAACAGAGCTTACTTACCAAAGACTTGCGACTATCAGGCTACATAACCTAGCTAAATAACTGCATTTAGACAACTGCCATAAAGCTGGCTACACTGGTAATTAACACTGCACCAACTGGCAAAGACGTGTATATATAGTAACAATAATCATCGATTGTTTGTCTTCTTTTGAAGTAGCTTGTTTTTGAGGGAACATGAAGCCTCTGTCAGCTAGGTGCTTTAGATTATTGGGAAGTTACAGTCTGTGGAAATACCACACGCACACATGTGGAAAGTCATTACCTTTCTTCTCTCCGTTATTCTGGAGCTCTGTTCTCTGTTCTTTTAAACTGATCTCTAGGGAAACAAAGGGGATGTTTTTTTTATTCCACAAAACCATGTTTTGCATAGTACCAAATGAATAACATTTGTTGGATGAAATCACTAGGCAACCATCATTTTAGGAATGTTGTGAATGTGAATATATATAATATATATATATATATATATATATATATTATATATATATATATACACACACACACACTATACGCCAAGGGGAATATTAGACAACCGTAGCGATTAATACAGGCATATAAACTCATTCTAGCATAGGTTTAAATGAGGTGCCTGCTGTTGTGACAATAGTATTGCCACTACTACAGCTATAGAGCACAGCCATGGCTCGGCCCTGGGGAACTTAGACATGATGGAGTTTACTTGTGTGCACTTGGCTTCTGTGCATGCATGTGTGTCTGCCTGCAGTCTCATGCTGCTCTTAACATTGCCACGATACAGAAAGAGCTATTAACACCAATATAGGACCAGACCTAATTCATCATATTTGTTTGCAAAGCTAGTGCAGTGCAGATATCATCACATTACGAAACACCAGATACAAAATAAGGGTATGTGAATAGAACAACAAAGTGAAGTGGCGTTCTTGTAATTATTTCATGCATATTGAAATAATATAAAAATGTCAAGTCTTTATATTTGAAAAGAAAGTCGGAAAGAACCTGAATTGATTTCACAATCAATAATTAAAAGTTTCAGTTCAGTGCACTCTTGAAAGAAATGTGCATAGTCCTGAAGCTACTGTGGTTATTGTCTCCATAAAAAAGAGATTGAAGCATATGGGTGGTTATTTGTTTGCTTTTAATATGCTACTGTATTACTTGCTTGAGGTAATTTAATTGCAGTGCATTTGTAAAGCTATAGGTACATATTCTTTAATTACATAATATAACTATTCATGGCTAACAGACCTTTATCTTGAAATGTAGTTTTCCGAGCTCAGCTGACCCTTAACACAAAGCTGAAGAGTTGCGTCTAACAGCCAGTTAGACATACTGTCTGCCAAAACAACACGCCACAAGGCTTCATAACATATCTGTGATTACAGCATGCACAAATAGCTTAAAGGTACGATTGATTGCATTATGGCACCCTCAGAGGCCTGAGCTTCAGACTCAGCTGGGTAACTGTAAAGGGAGGGACATAATACAGTGTGAGTCTGGAGAGCGATAGGGGGAGGAGCAGAGATTAATGCAAGCCTCTTAGCAATGGTGTGGTAGAAGGAGCAAAAACAACAACACACGTTTATGACAGATGTTACAGTATTCCATTTTCAGCCACAAAGTTAATTCAAGACACATGTTGAGGAGTGTCCGTTTAAAGATTTAGCAGCATCTGAAACTTTACCTGAATGGATTTTGTTTCTGGTAGTTTGCCAGGAAAACGTGGGGCACCTGGAAGGAAACAGCACTCTTACAGATTGTCTGAGAGAGAGTGTACTTTGAAATAATGGTGTGTGTGTGTGTGTGTGTGTGTCTTTTAGCTTGCGAAGATAGCCAGTTAGCTTCAGCAGCTGAGTCATGACAGCATATAAGGATGAGATTGCTTTGTGGTGGCAAATATTAGACTACATCTTATAATTGAATGCCTATTTAAAAAGTCACAATAGCTACCTGAATAACCTATCAATCTGTGACTTCTTAAAAAATAACAAAATATTGGCTGACTTTCTTATTATGGGAAACAAGTAAGTGATTACCAGCTTCTTTCGTAGTGTGACTTTCTTCGTCAGTAAGCCCTGGAAACGTTAGCCTATATTCTGTTCTAACTTTTGTTGTCAGTAGACAAGGTATGGAAATCTTCAAGCGCAGTCTGATTTCCCTGCACTCCCTTCAGGAGATGAGAGCGCTGATTATTCTATTTGAAAACCTGTGAAAATTGCTGTAATGATTCTAAAATTGCCGCCCTGTGTAATGCATGGGTCTGGATCCCCATTGTATTAAGACTAATTTAGCTTGCTCTATATAAACACAATGCGATGAGGCGTACAAAGACTTTCCATCTGCTCTGTTTTTGAAGATGGATATTTGCAGCAGAAGTCCACATCTCTCAATTTGATGCCGAGCAGAAGTTAATTGTCGTAGTTTGGTGTGCATCAATGTGTTTCACTGTCAGTGGACACTACATTACGTGGGCTGGCATGAAGTTATTTTTCTCTCATACTGAAATATCATCTGTGCTCTTCCCAGCAACGGTGAAAAAAAAAAATGCAGTCAATTATATTGGCAAATTTGATATTTACAAAGTTCATCCAGACCCCATCGACACCATCGACACAGCTGGTTGTAACCTATGGCAACAGTTCTTAATACCATGGATATGGTTATAGGTATTGCCACGTAGGCTTAAACTTGAGATGCAGAGCTCACAGGATAAGGATTCCCCCAGATAACACAAGTCGTACCTGGAGGAAGTGTGGCAATGGAGCGAACGCTAACAGAACTCGCCGGCGGTGATTGGTCAGCTGACATAGTGTGTGTGTGTCCATTGTGTTTGTGCATAGGAAGACAGGGGAGAGAGAATGGGCATCGGTGTGTATCCCCTGCCAACTGCTCTGCACATAGAACATTTATAGAGTCAGGTGTGAATAGGGGCCAGTCTGGCCGGCTTCACACCCCAAATGTAATTATGAGCCAGAGGGACAAAGGCATGCGGCGATATGATCTCTATGGAAGCTCTGTCTGGCTCACTCAAAGCCGTCCTTCTTAATGAACTTCCTCAAGTTCTTTCACTCTTGTATCGTAGCAACACATTATATTGCAGTCCAGTCACCTGTGTGTGTGTGTGTGTGTGTGTGTGTGCGTGCGCGCATGTGTGTGCTCACTCATCAACACCTAGATTAGGATCATTCATGCTCATCCCTCCTATTATTCACTGCTATTAATCAGGTTTGACTCATCTGTGTTTATATTTAATAACTGCCCAGGTTAGCTAACTTCGTCTTGTTCCTGTTATTAGCCTGTGGGAGTTTTGTAGCCTAAATTCCTTATAACACATGCAGTTCCTTTAGAAAGTGCCTAGCAAACCATGCAATTTGGCCAAGAGCGGAGCATAGAATCTAACCTTAGTGTCGTCCATTTTTAAAAAGAGACCACAAACTAACATTTTTGAAAGGGCGAGAAGGGTTGAAAATGGAGCGAGCAGCCTCTTACTGGTAAATCAAACAAATGAAATGCAGTGACGGTGCTGAAAGGGTACACCCCACCTACAGCAATGCATTTTAAAGGGCAGGTGTCTTTTTTTTCTTTCTTTCTTTAAAATCAGGCCCTTGTTGAAGTGTTTTTTCAACAAGGCCCCCCTTCAGCCCCCCCCCCGGTAAAGGGCAGTGCATTAGCAGTGGCAGTCATATCGACATTTTGCCTTGATAAGCTTTTCCAACTCGTCTGTGTTGATAAACCCTAGGTTGAGCGATACCAAAGCATTTGGTCAGCGCCTTACCAGCTAAAACATGGCCAGCCGGCCCAGTCAGCACAAGAAAACCCAGGCCCAGGAAAAAAAAATACAGTTTTTAGCAATCAGCCACCCCGAGCCTTCACTCAAACACCTATGATCCTTGTTAAAATGTATTTATTGGATTATGACAGTTACTCAAGAAACCCAGCTTGCCAGTGACAATAGCGCAATGCAGAAGCTCTGTGGGGCAAAACACCATTCACTTCAGTCACCTCAATGCATCTGCATAACTGCAAGAAAGCATCCTTAGCTAGCCAACTAGTATGTTAACTATCACCTACAGTCAGTGACTATGTTACTACTTTTATCAGTAACTGGTAGTGTAACTTATTACTATTTCTAAAACAGTAATAACATTACAATTACTAATATAAGTAACTATGTAATTTTGCATTACTTGGTTACAAGAATGAGATTGCTGGTCCTAGCAAACTTAGGATAGGCTAATTTAACCAACCTGTCCAATCACCTGGTTTGAGAGGCTGCCATGTTTTCACTTTGGCTGATTGTTGACTCCCAGGGTTCATTATTGTTCCAATAAAGAGGATTCAATTCTAAAATGAGCTGGATACACAGGTTGTCATTTTTCGGAAAGGGCGAGACAGGGTAGTGATTGTGAAAGTCATATAGTGATGTAACTAGTAAGGTAACTAATTACTTTTAATACCCAGTAATAAGTAATATTACTTTTTGAAGGAGTAATCATAAATAGTAACTTATGACTATTTCTGAGTAACTTGCCCAACACTGCCTACAATTAACAGATGAACAACATACACACACACACACACACACACACACACACACAGAGAAGCCATGTTTAGCATTCATGGTTTTGCAAGGTGACCAGAAGTTTCGATAAAGCTTATAACCTTAAAGTGTAAAGTCAGGCAGAGAAGAGAAATATTCCATGCGGCCTCTTTAATTCTCAGCTAAAATGAATTTGACCGCTGTGCGGTATTCCGTGCCCTTGGTGTGTTTCCGACAAGGGCAACGTCAGTGTGTGCCCCTCCAGTGGTGGGAGTTAAGTCTTTTCTCACTAGAGAAAGGGGGGGGGGGCATTGTTCCTGGAGGGTTCCATGACACCGGTCCAATAGTGATTTAAAGGGAGACATAGGGACGCTGGAGCTCTCTGCTACGCATCTGATTCAATTAGCCAAGAGACTGACAGGATGATGGTCTGTTGGAGCTTTCCTCTCCTGTAACCTAGTTCACCTCCATCTGTCTGAGGAAGTGAACAGTGTGAGTGTGTATGTGTGTGTGGAGAAGGGGGGGGGGGGTACAAGGAAGACACCCCGCCTGCAGTCAGTGAAAACATTCCAAATTCAAGTCCTCGCCCTATCCATTTAAATACACCGGGAACGGGACCTCTTGCTTACGACTTATAGCCTGGTGTAGCCACGCTCCTTTGGGAAGTGTTTGCAGTCGTTGCCTCCTACTTAGACCGTAGACTTCTGGTTAATGTTGAAACTATTGGACAGCGATGAACAAATCGGCGTTGCTACAACTGTTTTTATTGTCTCATCTAGCTCTACCATCATTTTGAAACACGCTTGACTTCCACGTAATTTCACTAACCCACCCTGATTGGTCCGCCAGCAGGGTGGCTGTGCGAACGCTAATGCAAACAGGGTTTCCATACTGTAATCTCAGCTAAAAGATAATGAGCCAAGAGCAATAGTGTGGCTAACTTACTCGATGTGTGACTCAAGCTTTGCTAGTCATGCTGCATGTCACACAGCCCAATGCAAGTTTTATACACTACATTATTTGTACCAGAAAAGAAGTCTAAACTTGGCAGTTGGCACAAGACCGGGGCCGGAGAACTTGTTGAGTGTGTGATACGTTCCGAATGCTCTCCTGCTTTAAATGAACTGGGCTCCTCTAATATTTTATTTTTTCCCATGACTAAAGAGGTCACTCTGATGAAACATTGAATTCCTGATTTGAAAAAACCTAAACAACAAAAAAGAAAATATTCATATTTTTATTTTGTATTTTTCAGAATAATACTTTGTTCTGTGTTTGGAATTGCAGGCCTCAATCCATGTTTCCCTGTGACGTGCCACTGTCACACTCACCCTCACTGGGAAAAGTAACGGCGACTAGAAGCCCTGCACCAAACCACAAGCACCCACATACTGAACCCAACCAACAACCGCAGCTACCCACCTTCCCCCCAACGTAATCCCGCTATTGAACGGAAATATTGCCAGAGTCGAAGCGTCACGCATTGCGACGATGCGGTGATGTGCCGAGAGCGCGGGAAGGGCCGAAGGAAGGGAGGCGTTTGGAGAGGAAAGAAACAATTACCAGCAATGAAGGGAAGAAGCCCGACGGTGTAATTAAAACAGGCCATGCCTCCGTGCGCACAGTAATGCAGCTTATTAATACCACCACCAACACGGGCTTGTCCCCGGCAAACTAGCGTGGGCGCCATCCACATCACAAAGCTGCTGCATCAGCCCCTTCTCAGAATCCTGACCCGCGATTGGCCAGGACGAGCGTGTTAAATGGACAATTACGGAAAGGCCACGGGTGGCACTGCGCAAATAATTCTAAATGGCTGTTCAGTAGACATTTATTAATTGTTTACTCGATCTATTGAACTTGTGCAGACCAACGCATAGCGCAACGTTTTATTGCTGTTAAGGCGTTTGTGTTGTGACCGTCAACATCATCAGCGCTCATCTCTATTCACATTAGTTCTGGCCATGGACTCTGTGTTCAGTGTGAAGGTATTAAACACTAGTCTCGTTATTGAGGGTGTGTTGTCGCTTCCAACCGGCACAGAAAGAGAGGAATATTTTTGTCTTGGTGCACAGCAGCTGGTTGTTTCTCAGCCCTCACTGCCCAACTCTCTGCTGTTCACCATTCCCTGATTAGGTGTGTGTGGGATTTGGAGGGGGGGGGGGGGGGGGGGGGGGGGGGGGGGGATGGTGGTGGTTGTGAGGAAGTAGTCATCACGGTTTTCTTTCTTTCTTTTTTTTTCTTCCAGGAACAAACAATGGGCTCACTCAGTCAGCTAGACGTCACTGGCAAGAAAAAGAGGTCAATTATAGAAAAGGTTTGACAAAGAAAAGATCTCAGCGCTGGTCTGATTAGTCTTTGTTATGGAAACTATTTCGTACTTGGCCAGGAGGAAATAAAATGCTCCCCTGCAGTCTACATCGGGTCCTGGCTGTGTATTTGACATGGCGTCCTCCACAATGAAAATTAGAAATGCAGCAGTCGACCCCCCCCTTGTGTTGCATTGCTACAAGCTTACATGATGGAAAGAGAACATTCTTTCCCACTGGAGCTGCCGCTATCCTCAAGCAGGGTCAAAACAGATTAAAATCTAAACGGAGGCAGTGGTGAGAGTGTTCAGGATACATTTGAAATGTTTTCAGAGGGTTTCCATCCCAAAACACATTTAGATTTGGGATTGGGAGGTGACTATGTCAGGGAACACCCCCCATACCCACCCCCCCTCCACCTAGCTCATTTACATGGCTCCTTCGGGGCCAACATCCCACAATGCTTTGCTTTTTTATGCATTATTGAGTTTCCTGGTAGTGCCCTTAAAATGGAAGCACCTGGCCGTAAGGACGTCTGTATTAAACAATCAGGACTTCAAAGACCCTTTGAAACATTGATCAGTTGGAGTTGCACCTGAAGGAGATCTTTGTCGGAGGCAGCTGGGACCAAAAGCCATTTGTGCACATGAAAGGGGATTTATTCACCAACAATTCCATTGGTGCTAGTGAGGCGTCTCAGTGACTTTTAAGGAGCCCGCCATCTTTCGCATTTTCAAACCGCGGCGATAACAGTCGGGTACACAGTGTTCACAGATTATTCGCCGTGGTTCAGATTACAAAGTGCAAAGGCAGCATATTGTGTTATCTAACACGGCCAATTGCCCCCTATCCCTCCCACCTCCGCCCTCCTCACTCTCCCTAGCATTATGAAGCTAAGATATGTCACTCCGGCCTTGTAGAATTGCACGGGCCCAATGGCAGTGCTATCTTGGGCCTAGCTAAGGTTTTCACATGCTTTGGCACAGATCATCCTTGGGGTGTTTTAAAGCGGAGCTCCATCAGGCTATAGTGCCGTCCTAACGCTGAGTGGAGACACTCGGGATTGGAACTTTCAGCACTATTGAACACTCACACCACATGCCGCGGAACTGTCGCCGGTTTCATCAGCCCATTGTTATGCTGCGCGTCAGCAGTGTAGGGTTGAGTGACATGCCAAGCCTGCGGCAGTTTGTACACCACACCTTCCCCGCCCCCCTCCCCAAACCCATCCCATTCCGCTACCATAGGAGGCCGTTCTGCCTCCTCCTCCTTCGGAAGGTCACGGGGTCGTTCGGCATTGTTACATCACCCAAATAAAAAAGCTCTTGGCATGCCTTACTTATAAATCTGCCTGTGACCATAGCCCATAAAAGCCTGCAAGCATGTTTTTGTTTTTTTCTTTTTTAAGAAATGTGATACGGTTGGAGACTAGCTCTGCACTCGTTGGTCAACGAGGGGAGTGAGAGGGTGACATGCTGGCTCCTCCTTTTAGTACACAGAGAGCCAGCTGCTATGTCCAGCTGGGCCATCAGCCTTCACATGCAGGTCATTTAGGCAGCCAGAAGACACAGATCCTCCGAGCCAGTTGGGAGCCGCGGCTAGCGCCAGCTTCGGCAACCTGCGGAGATGAAGCCGTTCCTGGTGAAGAGGCCCCCAGGGGCCTGGATGCCGGAGACATGGTGGGAGAATCGGGAGAAAAGGTGCCCTTGTTTTTACGCTGGTGGCCCCGCGAGGAGTGGTCCTGATTTACTAATCAGCTCCAGCTGCTTCCCTGTGCAAAGGACAGGCAGAAGGTGGCATTTCGGGGGGAAAGGGTTAAGGAAGTGGAGCCATAAGATTAATTCATGGCATGATACAGGCCGCTTGTGGAAGTACATTATGTGGTTCTGTCGGCCAGCGTTTGGGGGGGGGTGAGAGACGGTGCACACTGTAAACCTCTTCCAAGGATGGTTGCCATGGAGAAACCTTGCCCCACCTCCTCACCGAATCAGTTTCTGACTATTACATCACTAACGCTTCCATCATGCTCCCCTTGGGCCTCCCAACCATGTCTGCTGTTAATACCTCCTTCAATACTCCCGTTGTGCAGAAAACCTCAAACAAGATGTTTACTTGACAGCAGAAGACCTTAATATCACACAGGTGCGCCGAGTTAACGTGTTAGGATCCAAGTGGATCCTCAGTTTAACAGTTTAACAGAGTATAGGCTATTCAGTGTTCTCATGAGTCATAGAAGTTCTGAGATTTCACAAGACTATTCTATTCTATTTCAACAACACAAATGCCTGGAATTTTGGCTGAGTCATGCAATATCGGGACATATTAAGTACAACATTTTACTGAACATATAAGGTCAAACTAAGTTTTCAGTTATTATGGTAAGATGATGAACATCTCCAATTGTTAAGGTTACGGTTGTGAGTAGCTTAGATGGCAGAAATGTAAAACTCAAAGCGAATTGATGACAAAGCCAAAGACTTTGTGACGTAATGCTTCCCCACCACTCAATGGATGGGAAAAGCTTCCCTGATATTCTACAATCAAAACATCCACAGCAACGTCACATAAGCAACTCTGTGCTGAACGTCTATATCCTTAATTCTGGTGCGACGCACAATACATCCGACTTTGTCATTGAGTTACATAGTTGGTTGTTGCGCATGTCAATCACAATACCTCTCCTGTCAAGTAGGCGGATCTTGACGCATGTTAGCCAGCGCTGTGTCCCAGACGTAACGTGTGAGTAAAGGCTGGCTCTGCGAGACTAGTGGGGAAGCAACAGGGATCCCAGTGTCGACCAGCACCAAGAATCGTAGTCCTAGGTCCTGATAGTTAAAGACTGAGGGAAAACGATGGTGTCTGGGGGATCATGCTTCCGTTAAGCTGTGATGAGCTGTCAGGTCTACGCCTCTGTGTGTCTAATCCTGCCATCCCTCTCAAATCTGATCTCATCCATAGATCTTTGGCATAGCTCAAGGCATCGCTGCTTTAATACTGATAATGCCTTTCTAGTTTGTGGGGGTAATATAATCTCCCAAAATCCCCTTTAATCAAAGCTATGGTGACACAAACATTGCCTTGGAAAGCGGCCGAGCATAGACTTAAAGCAGAATGCTACAGAGTGCATTGGACCTTGTTATCTTGTAGTTGAAGGAACTGACATGATGAGACACAACTATCACTCTCTTAATTTAAATAACACATCAAGCTGATAGTAGCTCACAGGTGCGTCTGCGGTGGCTGTTTATTCGATTTTGTTTCGATTATTTGCAGAGAAATCTCCCAGCTAGGCCTTCTGTTTTCTCACGGTGGCTCTAGAAACTGGGGCATTGAGGGGGCCATTGTTTCCCATGGCATCACACAACTTAGAGCAAGCCAACAATTGCATCGTCACCCTGGCCAATAAACCGAGCAGCGGGAGACAAGCCTTGTGGTTGTGGTTGTTGTTGTTGTTGTTCTTATTCTTCTTCATCTTCTTCTTCTTCATCCAGTAGATCCTGTCAGACACTTCTCAGCAGTTTTCCTACTCAACTTCACTGTTTGGGAGGGTTCTGCCTCAGAGGTGTGACAAAATAAAAAATACTTTGACGTGCGGACATAGGATACGGGCGTAGAGGTACATTTACTGTAACTGTAAAAGAAACCTGTTAATAGCCATTAGTAATTAACGACGAGCAGGTTTTTGTAAGGCGAGAGGAATTAATAACGTGTATTCCTCATTGCAGTGTAGATGTCTCTATATGGGAATTTATGTCTTCAGAGATGCGGACACCATTCATCGCCTTGCTCATTTGTATATTGTAAAATTGTCCATAAACAACATGATGTTTAAGTAGGATTTTTGAGCTATACATTTAGAATTGGTTAGAAATGCCATATCTGTCAGTTATCAGTGAGTTAAATGCTCTGTGTTGTGTCTGCTCTGGTTGATAGCCCCTGCCTCTAAGTTGATTTGAAGTTTGGCAGCCGCAAGAAACAGTCTGACCAATCAGGGCCTAATTTCCCTGATTGGTCTGGCAAATCTACCTTGCCTGTCAATCACATGAATGCACGCACACAACAGGTTTGTCAGTGGGCTCCAGAGGGAGGGAGTAGAGGAGAAGTGGGTGAGTTTCTGGGTTGTTGATTTTCAAAATATTACTCTTTTGTTCATTTGTAGCTAGCTCTCATTGCATCTGTCAACTCCTACCTACTCGTTGTATTTTCATTCAACATTGCATAACATTACATTGAATCTACAAGTGAAAATAGAGGGGAAAAGTGATCGCTTAATAAGATAAGGTAGAACTTTTCTATCCATTTCTGGAAATTTGTCTTTGCTTTGCTTTGCTTTACACGATTCTACATAAAATGCATTACAAACATAATTTGACTCATTTAGTTTTATTATATAGTAAAAACCAAATTCAGCATTTAAATATATGACACAATGAGCTCATTATTACTCAAGCACTTTGTTAAGACACTCAATCAAGAGAGGGAGAGAGATAGAGATAGATAGATTCATGTACCACTCTGAGTCACCCACATAAAAGTACAAGCAGTATTCCTGGCATTCCTTTTCTGTGTGTTTTCTGCTGGCTTTACGGGGACCGTGTGAGTCAGCGTTGCGTTCGAAAGGGTTGAGAAACACTCAGAGATACCGGGAGGTTTTTTGAGGAGGGGGGTGGGCGGGGTGTGTGCCTGTGGACCGGGCTGATGATGTTAGGCGCAATGGAGCACACGGGAATGGTGTGTGTGTGTGT
>JAODUK010052411.1:0-18895 GCA_027564635.1 Typhlichthys eigenmanni
ACATTGTTCATAAAATCAATGAATAATTGTGATAAATAATCGCGATCTCATTATTGATCAAAATAATCGGGATTAGCGTTTTGGCCATAATCGTGCAGCCCTAATTATTGTATAACGGTATTCTCTTATACTGTATTACTGACTCTTTTTATGTTTAACATATTACATTCAGATATGAATATTGGACATTTTTTGTTTGTCTATTATTAAGAAAAGGGGGACTTCCTGGCTTTGGACCTTGGTGGGACCAACTTTAGGGTGCTGCTGGTCAAAGTGTCATCTAATGGCAAGCAAAATGTGGAAATGGAGAATCAGATCTATGACATTCCTGAGGATCTCATGAGAGGCTGTGGCAGTGAGGTTCGATCATATACTGTACTGGATATTTGTTCTGGAAGTAGCCTATGTTTGCCACTTATTAAGATGAATAGCTTGTAGTTGCCCTAACAACATACTGTTCTTAATTAGGAGAGTCATTGGATTCTTACTTGTGGGACTGTGCTTCTGATGTTGTATAATATGCTGCTATTAACCACCTAATTTCCCGTCCACTGTAGCTCTTTGATCACATAGCTGAATGTCTAGCGAATTTCCTGGAGAAGTTGGGGATTAAGGAGAAAAAGCTCCCACTGGGCTTTACCTTCTCTTTTCCCTGTCAGCAGACCAAGCTGGATGAGGTGAGAAGTATGCACATATATTTGTTTAATACTCTGACTGCTGTTCTAGTATGGTGCACTTAAGAGGGCACACAATAGGCAAATTAGCAGAGTTGACGTCTGTGAACCGTACATGCGCCCAAACAAGTTGGTTTGCATTGTAAACGTTGCTGAACACTGTCATATTTTTGTCATTCCAAGTAATAGACCTTTCCGACTCAGGATGTAAAACCCGCCCCCATTGGAATGGTTACTGTTGCAAATGTCCCACAAATGAAAATGTAGGATAATCCTGAAGAAAAGCAAAAAGTCGTCAACACCTACTGTACGGAGTGCCTGATGTAGTGGTTGTTTCCGAAGAAGTTGGCGACAGGGACCCTCTAAGCACGCTTGTGCGCGGCCGTCCAACTATTGTGCGAGCCAAGTCAATGTGCTGGGCGTGAGAGACTTTATACCAAGGCAGCCAGCGTCCGGTTCACAAGACGCATTATTTAAAAAAAAAGACAATGTTAGGATATGCCAAATGCGAACCGTGAAGGTAACGCCGTAGTTAAACATGCTTCCCGGCTATCAGAATGTTACAATCTCAGGCGGAGCTAAATCAGAGCTAGATCATGTCCACGAAGTTGTTGGGTGTGCCGCATCTGTGTAAATAACAGCGCACATAACCGGCTTTAGTTCCGACCGCAAAGCTTTTATTGTACTTGCAGTAACCTAAGGATATTTTTCGTCAACTCTCCAACGCTTACCATCTCCTAGCTCAGAGGAGTTATAAAGAAACCATGCATGTTTCCCAACACTATTATCGCCATGGTGGCATTATGCACTCTGTGTTATGGTCGCGTTAATAAGGTGATCCTAAATTACAAAACGCTGTAGAGACTATATTATGTTTATTTGAGCTCAGTGTAACAGATTCTGAGGTTTTATGTCATCTCCTCTCATTTCTGTGGTTCAGAGAGGGCAGGGCTGCCCCTTTACACTATACACGCAACGTGAGCACAAGCCTGGGAGAGATGGGGGGGGGGGGGGGGTGTTGTTGGATGACCTTACCTATATCGGGATATGACATGTTGGTCATATCGCACGACCCTGCTGTTGCAGATATACGTTAGACTGTATTGGCACATAGTAGCATACATGTACTGTATAGAAAACAATTATCTCATTAGAGATAAAAACTTAACCTGCATGTTACATTCCAAAAAGAACAACAAATCCCCCACCCCCCAGTATATTAGCAAAAGCAAGTGTGATTTTTATATTTACAAATTAATATATGTATATACACACATACATTTGTTATTTCTTATTTGTAATGTTAAGTACTTAAAAATGAAACTGCAATACAGATAAACAACATTCATTTATCTAATTGGTGATGTTTATAGTAGGCTATTTATATGCAACATATTATTAGATGTGAGTACCAGTTATGACCAATTATGTGAAAATGTACAATATTATTTAGTAGTATTATTCAGATTCAGTGATTCAGTTGTCTTTGTAACATTTAGTTTGAAACAAATAACAATGTCAGGTCAGCATGGCATTTTGATTAGAAGTAAAGCACTAATTTGGTGACGTTTATCCAATTGGTTACACTAAATATAAACCATTCTATCATGGTAATGATAAATCTGCTAATGGTGTTTCAACATGATTAGCATTGAATTTAATTAAGTCTCTTTAATGGGGACACATTTTTCAGGTTATGTTCCTATGCACTGTAGGCCCTTGGTCTTCTCAACAAATACACTATTTTGTTGCTCCTGTGCTTGGAGACATTGGGCTAAAGTTAAGTAAAGCTTTACTGAGTGTTGCAGACTCAAGCTATGACCGGCAGAATGTATAATAAACTAATTATAAAAATATTAGGTATGTACTGTACTGTAGAAGATCTTTTGACATTGGCTTAAAGGATTTAGGTTAATTAATATCTTAATGTCTCTTTTTCTGGTTGTCCTTTTTAAAAACAAAGGCTTTTCACTGTCATGCCAACCATTGTTGCTGATAAGGCACAGCAAAGCAGTTTGAAAATTGGGTTAATTGGGTTAATTCAAAGCCTGCTACACCCTGTAGCTTCCATACCCCAATATACATTCTCCCAAAACCTCCCATTGTTCAGTAGGGACCATGACATCTGCAATTAGATTGAAACTACATCAGCAAATAGTACTGGAATTCAGTGATGTGATGCTTGTGCACCATCTAAGGAAAAACAGAAGAGCATCTCTTTCCCAGGTGACTGAGAAAGTCGTGAAGGACGTGATCGGACTGTAAGCAAGAATAGTTTGTGAAATATAAAGATGGATACATACTATGGTGGGGTTCCAGTACATGAAACGGCTACATTATCTATAAGCCCTTCATTTCAAGGACAATGCACATTTTGGGTTAATCTACGGAGATGTGGTGAGAGGAGTCAGCCTTTAACATATTCTACAAATGCACAAGTGCATTGTGTGTGACGTAGGCCTACACCAATAGAACATGCAGACCTGAAACAATGAGTGAGTCTGGAGGCTCTGCTATACGGTGGGGTGGGAGGTGGGGGGCATTTTGGGTCAGCTTGTGAGGGAATGGTCGTTGCAAATAATCACAGACTTACTCCTTGGGATCGTTTCTATCCCATGGTGAAAGGTTTCTATCCTGATTGAAGATGTATCTTCCAGGATGACATTTAGAGGGCAAGAGGGGTCACTGAATGGGTTGGCCTTTGCAGTCTAGATCTCAAACCAACACATTTTAGACTGACGTTAGAACGCACTTTTCATCACAATCATCATCAGCACACCAAATGTGGGAATATCTTTTAGAAAATTGCTGCAGAAGCTGTTCTGGTGGCCCAAGACCTTACTGAGACGCATGCTGCTTTTTCGTCTTGTTAGAGCTTACTTGACTAGATAGAGATAATCTTTTTATGTTGGCACAAATACAATGTGGGAGAACGATACCTACAGTATATCTTAGATAAACCAGAGGCTTCAGCTGCTTCCAGGCTTGGCACACAGATGGTGGTAGGAGTTCTCTAATCAGTAACCCAGGAGTAGATTATTCTGTTAGAGACACTATATTGGTGTTGAATACTAGCTATTTTTACATGACACAATGCTGTTTTGAGTCCTAGCCATCCAGAATTGCGCAATATGATGGGCTAACATGGCAGTGTACATTAGCTTATTGTGGTAGTGTCTGAATTACTACAGTATCTCTATCTATATTTTAATTAAAAAACATATAGTGGTTGTGTTAATCTCTCAATGTACAGTAAGTATCCTTCATTTAGACTTTGCAATAGCCTTCACTGGTTGCATTTGTTTACTTCTCTGCAGAGTGTTCTTGTGTCCTGGACCAAAGGTTTCAAGTCCACTGGAGTAGAAGGGAAGGATGTGGTCACCCTCCTGAGGAAAGCCATTAAAAAGAGAGGGGTGAGGCAGCAAATGTTTTTTCTTTTTGAAAGTACTATAGTGCATATTCGGAGGTAAATACAGTTTTTACATGTCATTATTGCAGCGGCTCATTACGGCATTAATGGTATTTATGATGTATAGAGAAAGCAAAAGCATCCGTTAGCTGTCAGTCCACCAGCAGATGGACTTTTTCTTGTTAGTTATAAAGTAGCAAGAGTTTCTTTCTGGAAGGTTTGTCTGTGTGCAATCATGTTTGTTCAACGCTGTAGGCCTACTACAACTGCAGTAAGTAGCAAGGCTATTCTGCGAACAGGTACATTAAGCTGCTTAGAAAACACTTTTAGCCAAATGAAATACTAGGACCGCCCATACTTAGGCTTCACATTTACCACACTATTATGTTGAAAATGCGTTGAAGGTTGTAATCAATGCATATTCGGTTTTGATTGTTTGTTGATTCCGCTAATGTGGCCATTACGCAGGAATGCGCTGAGCTCTCGCACTTGTGGGTACCAGCGTTAAAGCGCTACTCATGGCAAAAACAACAAAATAAAAACTATCTACATATGTTTACAACCTCACCATTGATATTCTAATGTAAGCATGTGCTAAATGGCAATTTATGAAAAGTCAAGGAAGGAAAGAAACGGGCGGGTTTGTGAAAGCCCTTGAGCAGAACACGTCAGCAATAGCAAGATCCCTAAAATGTGTTGATATAGGTTACTATTTCATATTGCACTTTACATTTTTTATCTTTTGGATGTTTGTGTGCTCCTGTGCGTCCCTGCATGTTTAACAAGCAGAGTTTGCACGCGTTGTGCACTCACCATAGGTGATACTATATTGATAATGCGCTGCCGGGTGACTTTAGACCGGGTTTTTGCGTTCCCGCTGTACGCCACATTGTGCCAGTTGTAAGATGAGTGTGTGGGGCGGTGCTTCTGATGGACTTTGTTTTTGTTTAAGCTCTAATTTAGCAAGCGTTCTCGAGAATGACTAACTCTACCTTAAGAATAATACATTCCTGACCTGATACATATTATTTTCTTCTGAGGTGAAAATCCGATTTACCTCAACAGTACATATTAATAGTACTTATTAATAACTGTCCTGTGCCAACTTATTTAAAACCATTTGTTAGAAATGTATTTACATTTGGGTGTTATGAAAACCTCTTTAGTTAGTTTTCTTATTCTAGATTAACCATGTCCTTACTTGAGTGAATGCCCCCATTGGCCCATGAACCATTTATTACTCACAGGCTCTATTCAACCAGTACTATTATAAGCCATGCCATTACTTTGCTCTGCAGGATTTTGACATTGACATTGTGGCAGTAATTAATGACACCGTGGGCACTATGATGACCTGTGGCTATGAGGATCATCACTGTGAGATAGGGCTCATTGTAGGTGAGTCATCTCCTGCTGAACTAAAACTAGATAAAAGGCAAAATCCTGAGGATATGGGTCATCAGACCTGCATGTATTTTTCCCTTTTCCCATTCAACATGTGAGATGTTGGATGGGACATGAAATGTGCTCTCTGATGTGATTATAGTGTGAATTACTGGAGAAGTGCATAGATAAACATAGTAATACTGCAATTAAAATAAAGATTTTGTCAAAACGCACCAGTATACTTAGTTTGGAACATGTTTATGCAGCATTGCAAACAATGAAGGTTGGCAGCCTGGTAAGAGCATTCTGATTTAGGAAACTCCATGATTTATCAGTCGTAGGCACACATCACAAATCACATCACACATCCGCAAATGAAAAACTGGACAGGCGACGGACCATCGCCTTCCGATGCGAAATTCATAATCAAAGCCTCCTCCATTCCATCCTGCATCACTACAAAAACTAAAGCCAATTGCAGTCCTGTGGGGTCAACCACACAAGCATCCTTGCTCTTGGTTGAGGCTGCTTATTTAGGTCAAAGTTGATCAGTGTTGCTTTATATGTATATAAAGCTTTATATGTATATTCTGACTATTTGCCAATCACCTAGTCAAACTAATAATGCACTCTTCAGTCAACATGTATAAAACATGCACAAGCTACAGTATGTGTAAGCAAGCACAAGTTAAAAGGCATATGCTTGTATTTCTTGAACACCTGTTTAAATGACCATTTACACATCTTTTAAGTAAATGCGTATGAAAATAGGGCCTGGCTAGAAAAAGGCGAAGATGAATGTTTAATACAAATGTTTTAAACGTAACAATGGAAAGAGTCTAACACTGCCTTTTTAATGCCAACCCTATCAAGGCACAGGAACAAATGCCTGCTACATGGAGGAGATGCGCAACCTGCAGTTGGTAGAGGGTGATGAGGGACGCATGTGTGTCAACATCGAGTGGGGCGCATTTGGAGATGATGGCTCCCTGGAAGACCTGCGCACTGACTTTGACCGGGAAATAGACGCTGGTTCCTTGAACCCTGGCAAGCAGCTGTAAGTGCCTCAAATCAGAAAGGATACCCATTCCAAAATGCATTTCATGATTTATATTTTTGGGTAACTTCCCTAGTAATAATGAACTCTGTTTAATTAGCTTAGAGATCTTGGATAATCAACTCTTTTTGTAAGAATGTCCTTCTGTATGCAGCTGTGACAAATCTTTCAAAGCCACTAAACTCAAAATCAGATTTGTAAAGTAAATTTGCACACAGCGGCTCTGCTGGGCCGTGTGTTGGCACAGCTCTTCCAGCTGTTCCTGAATGCCAGCTTCATCCCCAGGGCATGGAAGGAGATAGCCATCAGTCCTATCCCAAAAAGCACCATGCCAATGCAGATAATGATTTCCGGCCTGTCACCATGGGCACTCTGATTATGTCAGATATGTATCGGGTCGGGCGATCGGGAGCCGTTAATTGCTCCTTGCTCCTCACTCCTCCCTGTACACTGTACGGCAAGCCGAATTTTGGCCCAACTCTCTCAAGCCTCATTTAAAATAGATATTGCAGTAGGAGGTGCTCTGCAGCGGCTGCCAGATGGGCATATCTGAAGAGTGGTAAAGGGGGTGTAGAAGGGTCCTCATTGATGATGTCTGGTTTTCTTGATACTACGTGACTGTAAATGTCTAAGAGTTGGATCTGAGTAGTGCTGGTGATTTTTGTTGCATGCTCGAGTCTTTTTTTTTCTTTGTTTTCCCTGTATTGTCTGAGGTTGAATGTGAGGACTTAAACATGCACTGTTGGGCCTTTATGTAGACCTACTGTGAAGGACAGGTGCTTGTCAATCTCAGCCCCCATGAATTTAAAGATGTCCACCTGTTCCACCACCTATCCATTCGGTGGACATGCGGTCCACCGAGAGGAGTGGTCGAGAGGTATGGGGTGTCAGATGCCCAGCGAGCCCTGCAACATGGCTCTTTAAGATTACTGATATTCAGTTCCTAGGAGCTCTCCTGGAACCAGAAGACCACGATGTGCACATGCTGCCTGTGCAAATAGGTCAAAGCTATTTAACAATACAAATGTATAAGTCAATAGTAATATAATGACTAAAGCTTTTAAGCTCCAAAAGTACAGTTGTGGTATTGTGGTGGTTTTCAACGCAAACGACGAAACCGCAACATATATTTATTTATTGCTTATGCCTTTACGGTCTCTACATAAAATTGAGCTGCAGGTTTATATTCACCACCACAATGATAATATAAATATGTAGGTCATATCATATTTATTATCCACCTTTTATGTTGAAGACAATCTAAAAGTTTTGACATGAATGGGGAAAACAGATAAAACAATCCAAATTTAGTGATTGTGATATAATATGAACCTGTATGTGGTGGATGGTATGCCATCCACACATTGAGCAGTGTGCAGCCCCATGTATCCTTTACTATCTATTGTTAAGTACATTTAATATTACACCATACGCCCTTTACACAAATATATTACACCATACACCCTTTACACAAATATATTACACCATACACCCTTTACACAAATAAGAACAACACACAGATCTTTCTTTCTTACAGCATTTTATTGCTTTATTGTAAAAGGGTACAACTTAAGTTAAGCTGGTTATCCTTAATTTATGACTTACCATGCTGAGTGGCAAGGATGCCAGAAAAATACCTGGAGTCTGCTAAAAGAGGTCTGGATGGAAACGAGGGTTTTATATAGTTCCAGGTGGGAGCGGAAGAGACCATTGTTGGGAATTCTGCAGGGGAGTTCCTAAATTGCTTATCCTATCGTTGTGTATATTAGTATATTTAACTATCTATTGTAATGTTTGTTTTGATATGGCAATTGTAATATGGGTAGATGCATTTCCTATATCTGTATTAGATCTGTTTAGATGGGTGCATTTTATTGTTGGTTGTTGTATTTACGAATGATCTCCCCTAGGAAGAATAGGTGGTACAGCCGCCCCGCATAGAGGGTGAGTTAGCCTTCAGATGAGGGAAGAGAGGGTAGAGTGAGGTTCCTCTGTGGGCGACCGCAGTTATGCTGTTAAGTTGGGGGCAGAGAGGAGGGTTTCTTTCAACTGCTGTCGTATATTTTTTTAGTTTACCTTGGTTGGGTTTCCCCTTAATCTTTTTGTAAGTTGTTTATTTTTGTTATTTTTGGGAATAAACCCTTAACCCTTTTTGAGCCCACTTCATGTCTCTCGTGCCTGCTTGGTCATCCCTAACAGTTGGTTATTTAAAAAGTGTCTACATGATATTTTAAACTTTAATATAGCAGCAAACAACTACTATCTTGAGGCTGGAGCTGTGAAACAAGTGGTAGCTCTGTGACCACATGGGCCATATCTTTCCCTGATATATCTCCCACTCGCTTCCTGTCTCTCCTGTCCATAAAAGAACAAAAGACACTATTTGGGGCGATTAATTAGTTAATTAATCTAAATGTTTTTATCGATTCCCAGCCCTAATTCTTATTATTACAGTATATCACTTAACACTGCTATATGGCAACAATAAGGCAACAATAATCTGTAGCCAGTGTACATTCATTTATTGATACGGCTAAATCACGAGCGTCACTCCTTCATAATTGTATGAAGTATCATGAAGAGTTGCGACAATGCGTTGCACAGCCCAGTATGCGCGAGTAGCCTACAGCATTTCCCCAGGCAGTAACAAACAGAGCAGATGATAGCAACATTACCTGAGAACTAGGGAAAAAGGTATATTTAATCAAGTAGTCAGTTGTCGCGCAAAGGGGCGGTGCTCTCTCATGCGTGTTCTACCTCGTCTAAACATTGGCGGCCAAGCCACCAATAAATCTAACACACCCAAGCTACCCATCGGACTTGCATTCAGTAAGCTAATAACGCTTTAACTTAGCCTGTTGAGTGTAGGTTATTTCTTTTACAGCAAAACGTTACAACAAATGCAACAAATCTCTTCTCTGTGTGTGTTTATTGTTCTGCTTGTGGTTCAGCATTTAGGTAAATTCTTGTTTGTCTGCGCTTGTAGACTAGTACTGGGCTACTCTGTTGGTACTCAAATCATCCTTCCACCAAATAGTATAAGAGTTATGCTATAGGAAGGCTAACGCTTAGTGAATAACATATCCCGGTATCTTCAATAAACGTCAGTAAAATAGCCTAATTGCAAATGATGGGGGGGCTCAAAGTTCAATGTTTTGAATGTGCATTATGTTTTTAAAGTGAATATAAATCTTACTGAAACACAGACTTTGAACTATTAAATGTGCTGGGGTTTATAAATTAATTTAAATGTATTAATGTATCATTTATGTGAATAGGTGCCTGCAGTGCCATAGTTAAAGGCTGTTTATCAACAGGAGCCTTTAGGCCTACTACATTCTATTCCATTATATTTTGTTTTCCTTTAGCCTAACGCTGTGATGATAACAACATGATGATAACAACATGATGATCAACAAATGATAAGGAGAGGAGCTGATGTTACAAGCCCAAACTCTGTTTTTTTACCTACCTGTGAACACTGAATTTAGTTTTTAAGCATCTTCAACCAAGGAGTTTTCCTAAAACTCTGTCTTTAGTGATCGGATGCACTGTTTGGATATAAGGCCAAACCGTGAAAACAGAAATCTAAGTTTAGTTGCAACAAAATAATTCAATATATTTCATAAGATTCCCTCACATCACTTTTCACTATGTTCTACTGTAGTTAGTGTATTAATTACGGCTGTCAAAATAATGTGTTCATTCTGATTATTTAAAAATGAACACAACAAAAATATTTATGCTATTAATCATACTGATAGTTACTGTTGCTAACTGTTGCTGCCGATAATTCACAGCGCAAGATCGTAAAACCGGAACAATACAGAAGTCAGAGGTTGAATATGACATTGCTATGCTAATGCATCCAAACACTTATAAATGCAATAATCATCTAAATAAATGAGTTTGTAGCCTTCATGCATGCTCTAGTCAGGTGCCACTCCTCGTCTAAACCACACAGTGTTTCTATTAGGCCTACCTTTAAATGAGAATGCGTCTGACACGGACTGACACAGACAATCTCTATTTGGACAAAATGATTCCCTTTTGTTTTGGGAAACAGAATAAAATATAGCCCACCCCAATGCCTGTAGCATCTCATGATAGGCTACCTCCTGTGTTTCCTCTATGGTGTACCACACACACTGTGTCACACTAAATTCACCTAACATCACCCCTTAAATGCAGAGAAAAATCACAATTTCTGGGACATTGTTAGGACAGTATCCCAACAATGTACCAACTGTTTTGTAGTGTGTTGCAGTGTTTAGAATTGAAATTAGTGTACATTTTTACAAAACCATTAAAATCACACAAAACATCACCTTATGTATTGTGGTGTTTCCAATATAGAATAAGGTGAGAATAGGGTGAATATCATTTTTGTTTTTTTATTAGCATATTCTATATTGTACCAACTGTACAAATGTTTTTGTAATTGGGGTTGTACATCTACATATGTTATCCTGTTAAGATGTTAACAGAATTTAATCATATTATTGTCAATGCAACTGTGTTCTCACCTGTCCATCCTGGCCAACATGGACCTGGTGGATCTGGAGGTTTCCCTGCAAGAAACAGAGTGATTGAGATTGTTAAAACTAGGGCTGTAAAAATGAAGCGTTTATTTTCAATTAAATGTATTGTATAAAAAATAACACACAATACAATTAATGTAGATGAACCATATTGCTAACGCCACCCCCTTAGTTACTGTTCTGTTGCGTCCAAGTAGTAATGATATCAATGCAAAAATAATCTCAAACAAGTCGGTAGCCTTCTTGCATGCGCCATTCCTAGTCTAAATCAAACATATTTCCAAGGCCTACCATATGTGAGAATGTGACAAGGACAATCTCCATTCAGACAAAACTATGTCAGCTGTCAGTGTCAAAAGGATGTAGGCCTACACTACACTACTTTTGAAGACAGAAGAACACGATTTCCTCTAGATTGGAAGCTGTCAAAAAACGACTTCATAATGCCATGGACAAATATGTAAGAAAAAATATTTAACGCTAAATATGTTGAGTGGCGATCTTAAAGTAAAGGCAAGAGCATAACAATGACAGTGAAAGAAGTCTATATTCACGACGATAATAAATATCACACAACTACAGCAAAGGCAAGGAGACTACCCAATATAACATTAGCGGTGATTAAAACCAACTGTAGATCGAACACAATAGGCCTAGGCAAAATTATATAATGAACAATGTTGCCTTACCATACTGTAATGATTCCTGATACCTTTAAAGCCTACCAGTATTCAGTTTACATCATATACTGTATTCCCAAAAATGCAGGAACAATTTTTTAATTAAAGTTATAAAGTTGTCATTGCAGTAGCCTATAGCCTACTGAAATGTCATTGGCTCGATTTAGCGACATGTAAGGGAGAAAAAGGCAAATATTTATACATACAATTCATTATCTTAATTAATCACAAAGCTTGTAATAAAGCCCTAGTTAAAACACCTCCACCACATGTGCACACACACAGATTGAAAAAGTAACAAAGTTGAGATATTGTCTCATTCTCACTCAAAAGTGCTGGGATTAAAGACTGGTGTGGATTAACCGGAGGGTTTGTGGTCTCCAACTGAATGAGTTCGCTCCATTCATGTAAGTCTGCGCTGCAGACATTGCTTAAACAGCATCCATTAATTGGTTCTCTTCTTAATACTATACTGACAATGTTGCTATTGGTTGGTTGGCTCTCCAACTGGACAGAACGATGAACTGCCTAAATCAGCCATAGCATATACTACTCCATATTGAGACAGGTAACTAAAGATATTAAAAGGTGAGCAGCCAAAAGTTGGTAGTGTTTAGCTCCAAAAGAAACCCTGCCTCAACCCACCAGTGGTGTTTGTAACATGCTCAGAAACAATGTCAGTACGGTTGAAAGGACAGTCTATAAGACTGTCACTACAAAACGTGGTGGAAACTGGTTGCAGTGTCCTTGAAGTCAAGTCAACAAATCTGTCACTTCTGGCTATATCAAGACTACTGTAAACCAAAGCAGACGGTGCGATCGTCAAAACCGTACCATCGACATGCGCTGTCCATCCGTAAATCTCCTGCACACAATGTGCTGACATTAACTAGACCACATGAGAGAAGACATCAGTACATTGAAACAATCTCACATTTTAGCCTTGTCCCCCCATCCTAATTGTATAACTTGCTGTGTGCGTTTTCATTTGGATGGGGAGTAGCATAATCTCTCATATAGCTCATTTCCTTTTCAAACACGCAAAGACCAATGGCTTTGATGTGAGGGGCTCGTGCCGAATGCAAACACACTCCGTGAGTGGCAGTTGGGAGACGTAGGATTTTATTGCTAAGCTTTGAACTTCAAAAAACAAACAATATAATCTGAGTAGGAAGGGGATTTCTGGCGTGAGCCACAAAGCGCAGGAAAATACTTTGGAGCATTTCTGCCTCCAGTTCACTGTGTCCCTCTCACTCAATAAAGAATGTGTCCTCCTATGTCCTCCTGGGAAATTAGAAAAACATGAGTTGTCACCTGTCACGTCCTTGTGTTTGAGTGGCATACATTGTGCATGGTGTGTTTTGTGTTTCCGTGTGTGTGTCTCAAAATAACTGTCCCTTGCAAACACACACTCAAACATTTTACTGGCCAATAAAGATGACGCTGAGACAGCAATACTTCCCAGGCAGTTGGAGTTGTTTGAGTCAAATTCCGATTTCAACTGGCTGGCCAAAAAGCTATGTGCATGTATCTGTGTGTGTGCGCACGCCTGTGTGTGTGTGTGTGTGTGTGTGTGTGTGTGTGTGTGTGTGCGCGCGCGACATGAGACATCTGGACAAAATGTGGAACAAAAGGAACAACTCATGCATAAGCAAGCAAATATACAAACAGTAACGGCCTCTAATATGAAACGTCTGCTCGTGCTAAAATTCCCTCAAGTCTTCAATGCCGTTAGGCTGTTCCTGGAGGGCATTACAGTAGATTTACTGGGACACAGAAGCTAGAAGACACAAACCAAACAGAATGATAGAGATACAAATACAAGCATACACTTAACTACAACTAACTGGAACTGTCACTAGAGAGAAGAACGTTAAAAATACAGCAGCTCGTGTGTTCAACTCCTCGCAATTTAAAGTCAGAATGAACAATGGCTTAAACGGACACTCCCCACTTTGTGTCCGGAAATCACCTTGTGTTACAAATACAGCTGGGTGAATTGGCTCCTCCCACACCGTACATACCTCAACCTGCAGCCATGCGCACACAGCTGTGTTGCAAACATCCACAATGAGCTGGAGCACATGTTACATGCTACTTTCCTACATCAGGCTAAGGTTCCCCACAGTTGACCGGTTCTATTTGACCCCCAGCTACACACACACATACACACACACACACTCACCTCACTGTCCTGTGTGATCTGGACTTCCTCTCCTTGCGGTACTTGGGCGATGTGCAGCTGGCCCTGAGGGATCTGAAAAGCAGTATAAATAAATAAATAAATAAATAAATAAATGCAGCGTTTGTGGGCATTTCAAATAACCCACAGAATATGCATATCCACTCCTTATATACTGTACGTTTATGCAGCAGCTACACCCAACAAATATATAGTCTAACCACTTGAAAGCTGTGACTCATACACATGCTGATTAAAGAACATGGTTAGGTGTGACTTGCACTGGTCACAATACAAAGGCCACTTCAATATGTATACGTTTGAAAATGTTTGCGGTGTCCCTGTACTATGTTTTGTCCAATGTGGCACCTCTGTGCAAGGTGGTTTTCGTCCACTACCTTTCAACCAAATCAAGAGAGATTGGTCTCTCGGCCAGCTTTGCAGCGCTGCAGTGCGCATCGCTCCTAACGCTGAGGCTCAGCTGTGCCCCGTTATCCTCTGTAGAATACCAGCTGCAAAATGAGCTCCTGACAATAATTCTGGTAAGACCATCATGATTTTGCAAACTGTACCATTTGTTCCACTATGCAGAGTAGTCTAGAAATTAATCTAGAAACAATGAGTATTTGACAGTGATTTTCAAAACACAGGTCAACATTAAACCAATAAGAAGAACAAAAGCAATGTGGGGCAGATTTTCCTAACACAGGCATATAACTGCTGAACTGAATGGTTTGAATCGACAGTAAATTAGATTGATGTGCAAAGTGGAGGTTGACAAATCCATACAACCATCCTACACAATACAAATATTTTGCAATTCAGTAGTTGTATTAATATACAGAAATTAAATACTGAAATATCTGCAATATATTTACACAATGGCTGACATGGACTCCAGCTTCCTAATAGCACAAGGTCCGCTGTAGCGCTAACAAATTAATTGACAATTTCGTTATGTGCAAGGTAGGGCTGGAAGTGTGTAGGTATTTGAGCTGCAATTTTGGGATTCGAATATTATATTTTTAGCTTTTTGCATGCATATTTGCCCTTTGATCAGTATTTTCTCTGTAAAAATAAAGAAATCCATGTGTTCGATATTCCATTGGTTAAGCCTACAGCCCTACACACTAATCAACACAGTATATTTCATCTGGCATGGTCTACTTTCAACATGGACTGCCATTGGTTATTGCAGACTTGTCCCAGCAAGCCTTGCTAACGTGCAAACTACGAGCATGACAGAATATATGAAAGATTAAGTTGAAGGTTAAGTGGATTGTCTGAACCTTTGCCAATGTAACAAGAGTGTTTTTGAACGTTATCGAATGGTGGATTATGTTATCGGTCGATAGATATGAGTCTTAGTAGTCACCTCAAATTTTAAGTGCTTTGGTCCGACAAAAGCTGCACTATACAATAGTGTGCACAAGCCCGCAAACAGTCTTGACTGCTGACTACTAGGTTGGACCTTTTAGCAGGTTACGTGAGTATGTCCGTGCCTCCCCTGCCCCAACCCCCTTTTCAGCAAACTAAGCGTTGTCTATTTGCTATTGTTTAAAACTGATGCTTTGAAAGCTCTGAAAAATTATATTCGCAGACCTGCCAACCTTGCAAACATTTTTAGAATACCAGATGTAAGCACGAAAAGCGACAGTGAACTTGCACCGAACTGAGGTTCTCTTTCCCCCCCGAAACGCTGGTGCACAAACTATTAACTATACTAACAGTTTGCTGATATATTAAATTCAAAACATGGGTGTAGATTTTGCTTGAACATTGGGACGGACATAAAGTGGAGGGTATGGGGATCCTCCCCCAGAAAAATATGAGAATCAAACACTGAATTTTCTGCGTTCTGGTATATTTGTATGGATCAATTTGTTCCTTTTCTGCATCAATTCATGGTGGACAATTTCTATTTATTTAAAAGGAAAACATTAAATACAGGAACCCTGGGAGAATTCACAATATATGGAATATAATGCAGTAAGTGTTAATAAACATTAGGTAGCCTATTGCTTTCAAACTATCTTGTAGGCATAGGCCTCTTTCATATTTTCAACACACATAGCCATATATGCTTTACTATTATGATCTATTTTCTTTGGGGGAAGTAAATATGCATGTAACATATTCATGTCAGTGATTAATTAAATAATTAATACAATTAATAAATAAGTATTATTCCCTGGACATTCATATGATCATTTTCAAAACTTTATGCACATTCAAAACATGTGTTTTTGGATGATATGCTAAACTATAGCTGACTTAAAACAGTAAGTCTACTACACATTTTGGCCATAACCAATTCAAACATTGATCAAATCTACTGAAGAATGAGACCTTGTTAAAGTCTATATTGCGGAACTGTTGACTTGGTATAGCACTTTGTCAGCATCTGGCATCCCTCCCGTCCTTTCACATGTCAACTGCGCGCCGCGATACAGCTGGGGTCCACGGGAGAGCAAGTTGATCAGTTTTTAATCAGAAAATCACTTTTGGGCAGGACACCTTGTAACACAGGCATAGCCTACAATAATTTCAGAAGCATTGCCTCTATAGCTATTAGCTCATTCTTCATTGTTTTATAAACTCCCAACTAAATTTAATGCAAATATGTTACATTTAATTTTGATAATGTTTTTTGTGTGATCTCTCGGGCAAAGTATGTGGGTTACGTGATCCTTGTCATAATGTACAGACATCGTGCAAAAAACAATAAGATGCATAATTGAATTTACTGTATCTAAGTTCACACTAGGTCTATACCATCAATGCGACAATTTATTTGAGTGAATGGCATTTCTTTCACTAGCAATTGCCAAGTGAACTGGCATTTCATAACTCAGTGAATGTCCATAATATGCTGGCTAACATCAGCTTGAAACAATAATGCCTATGTCTACGTTAACGGACATACGACAACAATTAACATTAACACATTTATCACAGCTGTTTTTTCAGTCACAAAACCATTGTAAATTGGACAGTGAGTGTTTACCTTACAAGTAGCTCAAGATGTAATACTCAATGGATGTGTTATTTGTTATACTAGCCTATGTAAAAAAAGTTCTGCCTACTTTTATCTCGGATCTCGTACCTGCGTACACAGACAGATAATTGTGTATTTGGTACGAAAAATGCATGCATGTTGGCAGGGCTGTATTCGGGACAGCCCTAGCACAAGGTAGTTTTCTCTTGAGCGTTTGCTATTTTCCCGACGACAGTTTCTCCCTGCAAGAAGCTTTTTTGTTTTGCCGTTTATTACTAAATTGTCACTTTACCATAACAGAGCATGCACTGCCTTAAAGGGAATGAGAGGTGCTAATATGACTGGCTGTAATTGAAGACAGCCCAACCACTCCTACTGAAAATGTACTCTAACCCAACCCTTTAACAACTACACTGCCATTACCGCCACAAGTCCCAAAATGAGAAAAGAAGTATTGGCCACACTCTAGCTGGACTTGCGCCATGCGCCTCTGCTTCTTCCTTCAGAAACTAGGGCCCCATGTTTTATGATGAACTTTGCACTGAAAGGATATACTAAATGCATATGCTAGTTTCCTGCTCGCCCTCTTACATGCAAACTGTTGTGTGCAACTATGGGGTCCAAAAAGGTCCAAGCCCTGATAAGGTCGAGTGGCTTCCTGTGGGCTGGCCCACCCACAATGCTGTAGTGGGGGCCTAGTGGTAACCCCTGACCCTAACAGCTGAATGAGGTCCTCCAATCCTGGAGCACTCACCACTCCTACGTGGAGGTAGCTGCACTATCAGGCGTGATCTACAACCCATGGGCGATAAACACTGCTCTGTTGGATAGCCCTTATGACAAACGCTTATATGAGCCAGCTGCCAGACCATTAACAATGAGAGAGGTTTAGAGGGGATTCAAGTGCTAAATATAATCGTAAGGAGAAATACACTTGGGGTCTGGTCTAATGAGAAGAAATCCACTCTCACCACTTGGACCTGGCCATCCTCACCAATACGGTGAATCTGGACCTGCTGATTGGCCAGAGCGTAGTGCAAGGTCTGCTGGGAAGCAGTCTCAATGTGGGTTGTTTCTCCCGCCCCGTCTAGGGAGGAAGACAAAAGAATACTGTAAGAGATGGGCCACATGGTAGATTTCAAATATCAAGTACATGCATATAGCATACCAACACACACACACATTATTAGAGCCGACAAAGACATACAGTACATTGAAAAACTACTATTAATATTGCAGCTAAAGAGCTCTTTGATAACGATATTGCTAAAAATTACGACAGTGGACTATTATTTCTTATCACAAACAATGAAGTTATATTGCCAAATAGGACAAAATCTACTTTGAGTATATTTTTGGAAGAACTGAGTCTTGTTTTTGAGATACATTAGGAACAATTTGTCATCACAGTTTTTCATTAACCGTTAACCTTTTACAGGTATTTTGTAAGAGTCGCGTAGGTTACATATTAGTCTGGTGGTGGGTCTGTCGGGCTTACTATATCGGTACAGTTGTTTAGATATGGCCATTGGACCTGCATTTATCAGATAGCCAAATACTATCAACAATGCTTGCTAATTATAACCAACAAACGCATCATGCTTACTAGGGCTGTGCAGAGAGCCCACTATATATATTTGTTATGTCACCAAATTATTTGTATTTTTACAAAAGGGTATGATAGTCACACTCTCGTTAATGACCTCATATGTTGGTGAAATAAGGAAGAGAGATATATGTGTGTGTGTGTGTATATATTGTGTGTATATATATTGTGTGTGTATATATATATATATATATATATATACACACATAGTTCGTGTATTCGTATTGAACCGTTCGGTACAGACGTTGCGGTTCGATCCATGCACCATACCGTTTGTTTGAACGATATGGTGCGAAGTTGAGCATAATCCAGAACCAAAATTCAGACGCGAGAGTTTCACACGGAGCCTTTAAACTGTAAGG
>JAODUK010052422.1:0-18894 GCA_027564635.1 Typhlichthys eigenmanni
CAGGACCAGGTGGAGAGATTATATCTCCACATTGGCCTGGGAACGCCTCGGGATCCCCCAGTCAGAGCTGGATAATGGATGGCTCAGGTAAGAGAAGTTTGGGGTCCCCTGCTGGAGATGCTGCTCCCGCGACCCGACTCCAGATAGGCGGATGAAGATGGATGGATGGATGAACATAACACAAGAAGAGCTCTATGCATACCACTGGCTCTAGCATAAGGTCAAATATTTGTGCCACTCACTGCTTGTGAAAAATATTGACTCGTGCAGGGATTTAATATTATTAGGCAAGATGCATTACAGATCCAAAATATCATTAAACATTTATATAGTAACTGCTGCATTACTGTTTGCTTTACTGATACAATTTGAGAGGAGACAATCGTTTTGGGGAATACGTCTTTTTATGTGTGCGCCACAAGTATTTTGGTGGGATTATTTACTACCTTCATTCAGCAGCAAACAGAAACACCAGCAGCAAGGACACATGCTGTTAAATTGGATTCATATTAGAAACCGTCCGCACTGCAGGAAATGCTTTAGTGATTGGAATGACTACAGGTTCATTAGATACAGCTATTAAAGGTCCTGTCCTGTTCATTGTACACACATTTGCCGGTACAACTGACATGCCGTACTATAGTTACTCCAACAATATTAAAGCTGGGTACAGTTTTTCTGTGTTTTGACAGATAGCGGCAGAAAATAAGGGTCATACTTACTCTGCAATTTCCCAACTCCTCAGCAGACAAGATAATGGTCCCGCATTTCTTCCCTGGTATGCCCCTGGAACAGCAAAGCAACAAGAAATAACATCTTCACCACATGTTAACAAAGCAAAGCAAATCTAATGCAAACCTAATGCAACACGGTGTAATATGGTGTTAAATTAAAGTGGCTTTCAAGCTATACGCCGCAAACTGACAAGTATCTGGATACTTCACCCATTTTTTTAAATATCTGAACACAAGATGGATGAAAAATTAAGTGTCAAAGTACCCGGAACTGTAGAATAGGTTGCCAGCAATAAAAATATCCCAAATGCCTGGTAAATTTTCATACTTAAGTAGATCAAAACAAATAAAAATTGATAGCAATGCTTGATGTTGCTTCGCACAAAGCAATAGCTTGATTCAATCGTTAGCAAGCCTTGACAAACTTTGAGTGTTCCACCTCGACCAAAACATAGTGTGACCACCCCTTGACAGTCTTTAACTGTTCTTGAGAGCATGTTTAAAGATGTGTTGATGTTCAAATAACAAATGCAGCACAAACAGCCAAACATTGATATGTTATGTCTTGTTATGACGTATAGCAGGGATTTTCCAAGACAATAATGACACTTTCTGAAAGCGAGCGCTGAAATTCCCCTAATTCAGAATTTTCTGAGACGACGGATTATGTAGACGCGATAGCATTGATAAAGCTATTTAACCGGGCGAGACCGAAAGGTCACGGCAAGGGCCCAAAACAGGACAGCATGCTGAAGGTGTACGCTTGCCAATCCAATATTAGTAATAACTTCTGTCTTCAGCCATCTTTCTTAAATTTTACGTTATGATGATCTTTTGAAGTGGGACAAAACTTGATATAGATTGTCCAATCCTGCAGTATCTCCACTGCGCTTGGCGCCGCCGCACTCTTAACACACAACATGACAGGAGGATATCGCCAGTCCAATCACAGGAGTATCAGTCCCGGCCGCTGACAGACCTGTCATCTCCCCAGACAGCGGAGGAAATTACACAGGAAGTCCTGCTAGGGTCCTAGCTGGAGGCCAATCATTAGAAGGTCAGCCTCGCCGCTCATCCGCTGCCAGCTGTGACTGCTCGTCTTCACTCTGATGAAAATTGCCACTGCATAATTATTATTAACGGAGGGTCGTAGGCAACAGCAGTACGTATAGGTAGCTACAGTAAAGACGACACCAGGCAGGAAATGAGGCTTTAAGGCTTCATCTTAACTTGCATCTCCATAATGAAATTCCACTATATAAATAATAATGTATCTATTCTAGTATAGCACTAGTATGTGAAAACCTCCAAGGAATAAATCTGATTTGGATTGATAATATCCTTGTTGCTATTTGAGGTAATCTTGAATGCGTTGACTGTATTGGATTAGTCCATTTTCATCCCTACTGTACAAAAACACTAAAGCTCTGGACGTTGTACTGTATACTTTGAGTGCTATTGGTAGTGTGTGTATATTCCTCTGGACCATATAGGATTAAGTGATTTAAATGCTGTCTAGTGAAACAGCAGGGCTTCCCGCCATTAACCTTCTGCGGTCTCTGTTTCCCAGCTTATACAGAATGCTCAATAATGCAACTCTAGGTTATATCAAGGTTAATCAATACATTGTTCGATTTCCATTGTATGTTTTGACTATACCAAACCAGTAGACCAGAACTATAATAACCTATACTGTATTCATCAACACTTGCTGTGTATCCAATGTGGAATAACGAACAGTGCTACTGTAAATGAACACGTCACAACCTGACAGGCAATTCTCCTAATACACCTTGGAGATCTCAAGGTGAATTCATTATCCTTGAATTACAATTTGGTAATTTCGCAGGCACTTTTACCCATAGAGTGGGGTGCATTTACGAGTTCCCTGCCCCCTGTATTCATAATGTTTTACTGCCAGGTGCCTGCTAAAGGCGGTCTGAAACAGTATGGCCACTATCTTTACCTATTTACCTCTATGGGTGCCGTAAACCCAAGCCTCACACCACAGGCCAAACCACGCCCTCAGGGCACAACATAGGCCAATGCTATTATAAGACTGGAATATAAGACCCCATGAGGGGTCTCTTTCCAACTTCGGACATGTAAAAACACGCCTTGCATCATGCCACCCGAGTCCAATTTCTGCAGTGAAGAGAGAAGGGAAGCATGCGTTTTGAGTGCAACAGATAAATGCTTTGGTTTCAGCCCATCAACCAAAAGACCAAGAAAGTTTCTTCCGCGTTGTGAACCTCTGTTGCCGCTCCACAAAGAAACAAAACGTTTCATTGTACTTTTCCGGCAGTGTGAAGAGGTGTGAGCTGGTCAGAAGTGTTCCGCATCAGTCTCCGTGACGCAGAGTGGACCTCAAACGGGAGATGCTTTGATGATGAAACACAGCGAAATGTGCCGCCACCGTCCCATTTCCTGCTCTATTTATTATGCATACTGTTTGTTCTGGAATGCTCTCTCCGGCACCACTGCTGTGCTCAATCAATTGGTCATACATGTCCTATTTCACATTCCCCACTGACTCTGCTGCTGCTGTTGCTGCTGCTGCTAAAACATTTGAATATGCATGCACAGCCAATTTCAAAATACAGCAGGCTGTATTCTGATGGTTAGCACTGGCATCTAGGGCCACCGGAGTTATACTAGCATACAGTGCTATGATGTGCTGGTCTATCCTTCAAAACTGACTCATGTGAGAGTAACATTGTAATACAATCAGGCAATATGAGTTCATATTTGAAATACAGTACTTTACAAGCTTTTCTTTTTTGCAATAATATAGTATAGGCTATTTTGAAGATCTAATATGGATTTTGATTATCAAAGAACAGAAATAAAGAAAGGTTCATTGCACAGAAGGAGCAATGGCACCTCGATTCAGTTAAACGCAGGAAATTGAATAGCATTTTGATGAGGTGCTCTTGTTCAGGGAAGAATAATGACTGCCTGTTATCACACTGGGCCTCCAGGCATCCAGACAGATGCTAATGTGATATAATAATAAAGGTCCTATGGCTGCCAGCAACACAGGTTCAGCGCAACCGTATGCTAAGTTGCTATGATATTTCATACTATTCCAAAATGATTCATAATTCATATACGGCCACCGAAACCTGTCTGGGCGTTGAGCAGACACTTTGCCATATGTTCTGGCTGATCATGTCCATGATGCGCTCTAATGTTTCCTGAAAACCTTGGACAGATTTCATATTCATTTCAGATTATCGGTATTCAATAGAACTCTAGTCTCCCCCACTGTTCTCACCACAGGAGCCCAGGGGATCAAAGAAAGCATTACAGGGAAAACAAACAGGGTGTATCTTGACAGATGCCCGTACACATGATGGGGGGTGGCGGTGATCAAGGAATTCATACCAAGGGGAACCACTTTGTTCTCACACACTTTGTTCATCACGGTGGATTCTACGGTACCTAATGGCAAATTATTGAATAAATCATTTGCAATAAATCATTTGAATGGCAATAAATAAGGTACCCGTTTCAGAATTGGCACTGTGCAACAATGCATTATGCATTATAAGTGTTCAATTAAAAACAAATAACACTGAAGCCATTTGCGACAAAAACAAGCATCAGGCGTTATCGCGTGAGAATGCTGACTCCAACTAAAGGGCATGGCTTCAGGCTGTTCTCTGGTGTCAAATTGTGACACATATCCTACAGTAAATCTTATATATTCTCCATTATCCAGTGATGTGGAGATTACTGTAGGTGACAGAACACGGGTGAGATTAAAGTCAGGGGAGGAGAAATTAAGCAATTGCTCATCCACCTGAGGTCATTAGGATGAGGAATGGTCTTGATATTTAACCACGTTACAATGTGTCAGGCATATGAGAAGGTGGCTGCTCAATAATATTAATGTGAACACACCACAAAGCAAATTGTCCTGCCTGGCATGGCAATTATTTCACTGATTTTCTGTGGACACAAGGACGGCATTGATTTTATTTAAAGCAGGTGTCCGCTGAGTTTCACACGTTGACGAAAAAAAAAAGATTAAAAGCAAAACCATGACAAGGTAATTAATCAAATAAATTCCAATATAAAAATACGTATTTTATAGAAGCATATTTTTCAACTAGGTCAGTAAATCTATTGAATAGAATTGGCTAATAATGGGATTAAGGGTAAATAATAATATCTGACAGATTTAGAAAAAATACAATCCAACAGAAGGGGTGGACCGGCAGAGGATGTGGCTCTGTGCCACAGTAAACATTTGGGGCAGTGGGCACATCAGAGTTGTCATAATTAAACAGGGATGCAGAAAACTTTGTGCCGGCTAAAATGGTCTCAAATCCCTAATCCCCTTGATCTTCATAAACAAATAAGAATCCATAATCCCTCACCCTGCCAGGATTAACACAGTGCAGTCAGCAAATTCAAAAGCACACCAAGTCTCAATGTAAGGGAGAGCTGGCAGAATGGATCTAGAAGAGAAATTTATGGCAGGTTATCTTTGGGGAATATGGGCGTAGATTTTTGAAGCTTTGGTAGAATTTCCCAGGGAACATAAATAAAGTGAACACTGACCTTACTAAATGCTAACATATTAATTTAGCAGCTATCCCAAAATGCTAACTGCATTGCTCAGTCTCCCAAAGGGAATTGAGATGTTAGAGCATTAAATGGATATGCATAATTTATGAAAAGTAAAGGTTTATTTTCTCTTTTTGTCTGTTGTTAATGAATGTTGTTCTAGGGACACATTGTTGATGTCTTTCAAATTAGTATGCGTGTTTTGTATTTGACATTGCACATGACATTTTCATTGCATGACCTAATGTTAAACTAATAAAATACAAAAAGCACAATAAAGAAAAAGAAAGAGAAGGCATTAACAGCTGCCCTATATCCATTTGCACTTCTCCCTCTCGGGGAAAAAACAGAACATTCTGACCCATCAGGGGGCTAAAAAAGGTGTCCATTCTCAGACAGTCACACCAGATATTACGCCTATGATGTTGGCTGTATTTCATACCACTTTCCTATAGGTGCAGGACATCAAATCAAAACAGTGCAGATGCCTCTCCTTTTCTCATATCATCGTCTCAGTGTCAAGAGACCAAGAGAATACACCTTTGCCCCCATTCACCCTGTGTTGGGTTGGGTCGGGTGTAGTGAGTGATGAAATTCATATATGTAATCATGTTACACAGGGTTGCATTGACCTGCATGCCCACTGTAGTCTTCCTATAGTCTATGGACAGATCTGTTTAGCCACTGAGCAGGGTAACAATATGAAAGTGCAGCAGAAAGACCTGGAATGGGCATTTGTGATGCAAGCACTCTTTGGCACCACTCCAGATCATAATAAATAATAAAACAGATTGTCTATTCCAAGTAGGAAAGACATTGACAAACAGTGAAGTAAACAGTTCCTGTCTTTGCCTATACTCTCTTATGACTATAGGCCTCTATATTTTAAGATGGGAAAAACTAACTGAAAATATTTTTATTTATTCAGTCATTCAATAAGAATCGACCCAAACATGCAGCAATTCATTCATGTGAAAAGTGGTTATGAAACAAACAATCGTTCCATTTGGCCAACATGCGTTGAATGCATGATTTGACAACATAATCATGACATTTAGCCAATTTGGTATTAATATAGTGTACAGTTGCTTCTTAATAACCTTCACATTAACAAAAAGACATTTAATTTCTCTATGCTCCGTATTTGTCTTTGTAACAACCACATGGCAGACTCACCATGTCATTTAAGCGAGACACTAAAACATCCAATGTGTTCTCCAGAGCTGTGGCAAGTTTTGAATACAGTGCATTTTATGTTTTAATGGGTAAACATGAAAGCAAACCTTTCAACAAGACAAGTATACAAATCTTTATACAGTATATTTACACTACACACACACACACATCAATAATACATTTTTTAGTGTCAGCAGCACAGAGGAAGTGCTTGTGGTTGAAATAAAATCAAAATGGTGCCCAATAAAACAATTTTTATCAAACAATAATGGTACTGTATTAACTGAAAGCTTGCAGTTTACCACACCTAAACAGGAAAAAGCTTTATTAGAGGGACACCCTTGTTAGTGTTCAGCCTTGAGGTCCAAATTGCCATTTAGCAAGGAAGCAGAACGCTCTAATTGTGCAATGCCCCCAAAGAAAAGGAGCATCTGTTAGACTTTGTTTCCCAAATAAAACAGGAAAATACTGCAATAAACATGAGAGTAAAATGGAGAAACCCCCATCTCTTGCCTTGCTTCACTTGCTTAATGGACTGTCACAAAAAAAAAAAGCAAGTGTTTTTCTCTTCCAAGTCATTATTTAAAACTGCAGGGCAGTTTCATCTGGGAAGCACAGATGATATGTAAGCCGGACTCGGACACCCACATACTTTACCAACAACTTTAAAAGAGTGAGCCTCTGACATAATGATGACATATGATTCTATCCATGTCATTTGTCTATACGTGCATGGTAACTGAGTGACGTGCTGCAGTAGTTTTCCAAAAGGCTTGAGAAAAATGTGAAGTGTGAAGAGCTTAAAAAAAAAGAATAAAAATGATTATACAGTAACAAATAATAGGGACAGTTTTAACATTGTTACACTAACAAATATTTTTATAAGAGTACAAATACGTTACGGTAATGTTTCTGTGGTTCACATTTGTAGTGAATTACTGTACACCAACAAAATATAGCATACTATTAAATCTCTCATGCTTCATTGTCAGTCTCGAAAATACAGCAAGATGCAGCAGTAGAAATAATGGGTTTGTCATTATTTTAATTTGCTCTAGTATGATACATTTCCAATATCAATATAACAATATGTATAGCCATTAATGCAATTAACTCTCTTATAATGCTACCAACATGATCTTTTTACAACAGTCTCATACACGCTGATTCACATTAGCACTGTTTATGTAGCGTACGCCTTTCTTCTGCGGGATGCATCACATCACAGGTACATCATTCGCCATATACCATTTTATAAGACAAATGTCCCTCCTTAGATTATGGGAGGCATTTATGGATGATAGATTTCTTTAAGGGAAGAAATTGGAGGGAGAGCTAGTGTCTAAATATGCTATGAAGTTGTAGAAAAAGCTACAATGTTCTTTATAATGAAGCAACAAAGCAGCAGGACTTTAATAGTTCCTTGGAAATCAATGCAATTCTATGGTTTCTAAGATATTACATAGTCTACATGATGTTTAGATGAACAATATGAAAGAAAAACATGAAAACAATTATCCTTTAATATACTCCTGATAGAGCAATAATTGCCACCATTACAGTTAAATTGTTCAAGTGGAATTAAATGTTGAGAGACCTTAACGTCTTACAGAAGAAAATGTACTCTGGTGTGTTTTGTATTTTTAGAGAGAATTCATTGAACGCGTTTCGCCTTCATTTTGTATGAATCATTCTAAAACATTGCTGTTTTGTTCTTAGTTACTTAGTTACAATAAAAACACTACCGTATGGGTAAAGGGCTTTTCACATGGAAAGCGGCATCCTGTTCTCCGTCCCGCACCCTGCCGCCCGCCTCTCGTGAAGGGTAAATCTACTGCCCAGAGTCGCTGGAAACGATGCGCCTCGATTTGAGGTAACCATGAGAACTGAACAGTAAACAAATCACATAGATGAACCAAAATATATATTTAATGCCTGTGTCTAAATTAACATAGCCTATTTTAAATGAATTAAGACAAAATATGTGGTGAATATATGATATGTATAGCATGTAATTGGTGCATTTCCACATATAGTTTTAATACAAACTAGCTACTGTATGTCCAAAAAACAATATTTTGCGCATTTTCTGTCTTGTGTACGGTAAAAGCTTGTGACATTTGGTTCGTCTGTATCCTGCTTTCTAGCTTACATTCATACAAGTCAACAAAGGAATGCGTCGTGCCGCCACCTCAAAATTAATCTATTTGATCTCGGAGGCGGGCGGGCGTGTTCTCGATCCGTGCACACAAGCGGCAAAGCTCTCGGGACTGCGCCCGCCCACCATTCCGCCACCTAGCCCGCCCACTTCTCATTGAAAATTAATTTAACAATAGCGGGTCCCGCTTCCCGCGTGAAAAGCCCTTAGTCCACTTTCTTTAATAATTTGAATATGGTTAATCAAATTTGAATAATCAAATAATGAATAACTCACACCATGAGATCTCAAATGTGTTTGCACACACCGACAGCAGGTAGCAATGACCCCCTATTAAAGCAATAATATATATATATATGTATAAATAAAGCAACTGTATTTCCTTTTAATTTCTCTGAAACTGTATTAAAAGGTGAATGCTGCATATTCAGAGAATGATGTTTTGAATTATTGTGCTGACCATTGCAATCCATCTCTGCTTGAGAGATAGAAAGAAATAGAGATACAGAGAAATAGAGAGAGAGAGCAATGGAGTGAGAAAGCGAGAGAGCGAGAGAGATAGTGAGAGAGAGAGAGCTAGAGGGAGAGAGCAAGAGAGTTAGAGAGCAGGAAAGCAAGAGAGAGAGAGAGCTAGAGAGAGTGCGAGAGAGTGAGAGAGAAAGAGTGAGAGAGTTAGTGCCTGACGTGTGTAATGGTATTTAATTTTCCTTAAATACCAATATATGTGATATATTATTGTATATATTTTCCTTGTTTCTAATCTATCCATTGCTTAATTTACCTATTTTAATATGCTCGTTATTACTATGTTATGTAATTTTGCCCCTTAGTTTAATCACATTATTCTGGAGAGAGAGAAAAAAGGTATGATACCGTGACAATATGTACTGTTACGTCATGCTGATAAAGTGATTTGAATTTAAATGAGAGAGAGAGAGCAAGAGAGAGAGAGAGAGAGAGAGAGAGAGAGAGAGATAGAGAACGAGTGAGAGAAAGAGAGAGAGAGAGCAACAGAGGCCAACCTGGGTGGAAGAAGGGCCAGTAAACAGGAGACGAGGTGTGGAGAACTGGAAAGAGGGGGACAGGAGCATCGTGCCTCAACAGGGCTCATTCAAGCATGTCTGACCGATTCCCCTCGCTCCCTGGAATAACCGCTCCTCAAAACCCGGGGACCCAGAGCCTCTTAAAGCGAGCAATCCCCGATCATAGGAGAGTGCGGGAAAGCCCACTAACCACAGCGGGCGGCTGGATTCAAAGTCAGCCCAAAACTGGGGCAGACGTTTACACTGGTGATGTTTTTTGAACAGCCACTAACGTGTAACGTATAGGTCAATTCAAAGCACTTTATAAGAATGTAAGAACGTTCCTGCTGGTAACTGCAGAGGGCATCGCATCTGCTCTGGGCATTTTAGCCTCTTGCCCAGATGTGGGCAAAGTCAGGCCCGGGGGCCGGACGCGGCCCTTTGAGACATTCCACCCGGCCCGCCCGGTACATCAAACATAAAACAACATAAACAGAAAACATAAAATTACTCTCTCTGCAGAGAGTTACTATATTTACTGCTGCGTAAAAAAACACAGTAAAAGTGAACTGTTTGTGAACGTTTGATTTAAAAAATTGTGTTATATATGCAAGTTAACAAAGTTAGCTATTTTGTGTTTTATTGTAAAATGTGTTAGCATGACGGACACGCACACACACGCACGTCCATCAACTGCACACGCACGGCCATCAACTGCACACGCACGCACATCCACTGCACACGCACGCACATACACATATGCACGCACACACGCACACACGGTCTTCAGATAGAAGATTTTAGAATGATAGAAAGATGGTTGTGCATTGTACTGTAATGCATTTCAATGGAGCAAAAATTTAACACTTCTGGTCTCTTAAGTGGGCGTGTCACCAACGGCATTTTGCTGTGGCGGCTGACGTAAGCAGCGCCCAGACAGCTGAATCTACTCTACATGGCCTGAACAAAGTACTGTACATTTATCTTAACCATCTTTGACATGCCCCGGGCAGTTAATTAGGAAGACAGTAGTATAGGCAGGTGGCTCACGTCAATGCAACCCCACGATTGGTTAAATAGGTTAATGCTTGGCAGTTATAAAGCAGTCAATTGGCTCTTTTGGATTATGTCATGTGTTATTATTTGGATATGTTCCCCCAGCTGCCATATTTGCGTTTCAGAATTTCAGCGAATTTCAGCGTTCGCCACCAGTGAGCAATGCCCAGATAAAATTAACTATTTCTAAAATCCTGGCGTCTCTTGACGCGCGTCGACGCCTTCTATCCACTTTATTCTTGATCGGAGATCATTAATAACGGTTCCTGTTTGTCGTTTCCGGTTTGCAACTATTAGCCTACTTAGCAACTATCATATATATATTGGATGTTAACAGATGTACAGATGCCTAGATAAGCCTCATGGCTTGAAGTTTGTAATCTGAGACGGATTTACAGGTAAGTAGGCTATATTTTGATCTGTGTTTTCTTTTATATTGCAGCAAGTTTTCTATGTACATTTGTTTATTGTGAATTATTTTTGTATACAGAGGTTAGTCACTATAGTTATTTTTGCACTCCAAAGTTGCTTTTCACATGAATGGGTTCTAGTCTTTATCAACATTGCTATTCTTCTATTAGCATATGTAGAGTGTTATTCTCTAATTTTTGCACTTTGTTTGGACTGCAGAACAGGTCACTGTCTAAGAGTTTGGATTACTGAGTTTTATTTCTGCAAAGAACTGCAGACAGAAATTTTCTATTTTAGTTTCTTAATTTATTTTAGAAATCCACACTGAACACAAATTATTTTTACACAGAATAAAGACCCCAAAAATATATTCTTGTGTCCCGTGTTGGTATCAATTCGCCAGACTACACACAAATACTGTATAGGCTTGCACTAGATGCAACCACATACTGTACAGCACACACTGTTGTACAGCACACTACTGCTGTGTGTTGAGTCAAGGCTCAACGCACAGCAGTAGCCAGTGGAAACACCATTTCTCCTGATGTGCGTTGGGACAGGATGGATAGAGTCGTGCGCCTTATTCTGACTTCCATCCACTCTTCAGGGCAGATTGCCTCCCTAATGACAGTAATTGCTTTGAGGAAGCCCCCGGTCGTGTTCAATTACGCAATGCCATCCGAGCAAACGGGTCTCGTCTTGCCACAGAACGCAGCATACAGATGGTTGTAGATGGCAAACGTATTTATCATGCTCTCTCTGCTGGAACACATAAAATCCGATGGGGAAAAGCCATGTCGTGTTTCAATGAGCCACACGCATATAAAGCCTTCGAGAGTTGTCAGAGTTTTCATTATCTGATAACCGGCGCTGAAGAAACTCCACTATTTTTCTCTTTGAAAAAGTACATCTACAGCCACAAAGCGTAAACATATTCCTGGGTCCAACGGTGTAGTTGTTTGATTTGGACTTTATTTATATATATATATCTATATATTTTTTTTATCATACAGTATGAGACACTTCTCAGTAGCACATTCATTCCCAAATAATTTGTGCTTCTATCAAAAGCGACTGATAGCGAGAGTGCAATTACAGCATTTCACGTCTTACTCGTGGAGGCAGAGGCAGGCCAGCACCACGGCTCGAAGTCTTGACCCCTTGGAAGGGTGTTGGAAGAACACCCCGTAGGCCGCTTGACTATACTGGCCCTGATGAACCTCACATTGCTGAGAACAAGGCCTGTGACTATATTAATGGTAACAGCCTCTGCTGACATATTCTGCACTCCCCATGTACCAAGTGCTTGCCATTTGATTTTAATTGCTTGTGCACTCATATGCTCAATGGTGCTGTTACACTACACACTGGTGTTTTGCAAATCAAACACAGCCCAAATAGAGCCAAGTGGTTCCAGCTGACTTCATACAACAAGACATTTCTCTATGAGCCTGTTTGACACTGAGATGGTCGTGTGAGCAGTGTTTTACTCTACTCACCCCAGAGGTTTCTCCAGTCGGCTGGCTGGTGACCCTACGATCTCCCCCAGCGTACAGAGGACCTGTCCCAGGAAGTCCTGCCGTGTGGGAGGGGAAGTGACATAAACAGGGGTGGTGGGACGGCGTGAGCCACAGGGCCCAGTAGAGGTCGGGGGTGGAGAGGGGTGGTGTGGGGGGCGTTCGGGTGGGTCACGGGGGAGCAACAAGGACAGTCAGTGAGGAGTTAATCATTGCAGGAAGAGTTGTACCGTCATAAATAAGGACATCTACATGTGAGACGTACGTTAACGTCGGGTGGCTTCCAGGGTGGAGGAGGAAACGAGAGAGGCCAGGCAGCAGCATTGACACAACAGAGCATATCATGGAACAGAGGGCACAAGACTCAAAGACCAGACCGTCATCAAACAGGTGCAAGAAAGAAGAGCAGAACATGGGGAACGTTGTGTGAACGAGCAGAGAGACAGCATGGGGACAGAGCAGAGAGACAGTATGGGGACAGAGCAGAGAGACAGCATAGGGACAGCGAGCGTTTTCAATGCTGGGAGGTTGAAAACACAAACGTGGATATGTATGTATGTATGTATATATATATATATATATATATATGTATATGTATATGTGTATATATATACATATATATATTTATGATATTCAACAATAAAACAATAAAAGCACCACAGTGATAGAAATATGATGAATATCCTGGTATTTTGCAAACCAAAGGCTACAAATATATTCTACGCGATATGTGTTTAGCATGAGTAATGGTTTATCAGAGCTTTTACTCTGAAAGATTAGACTAATGTACAGCTCATTAATCTCTATTAATTCCACCATTCTACCCGAGTGCATTGCCCATAAAAGTACAGCCAAAACGTCAATACGTGTAAATGTAAATCTTCTTACAATGCCTGTACTGTATGCTGTCTTCTCAATTGTTTATACAGTTTCTGAGCATACAGGATAAATTGTTGAAAAGCTTTAATAAGTTTCAGTATTATTTGAAGAGGCATTGGGGGCATACTGTACTAAATGCAAAAAACTCTTAGCTGATTATAGACAAAATTATTTAAATCCGTAATTATACACACAAGTACTAACTAATGGAAGTGATAAATGGTATTTTGGAAGATGAAAAAATATGAAGCCCTAAGCTTCCATATGCAATTCATTTGCATTTAGATTCTGTTTTCTCATGATTTATTAACAAAAAAAATAAAATAATATTAACAAAATACCAAAACTTTGTTTTCCTGCATGCAATAATGACATCCATTATTTCTTATCTCTGGAAAATGATACACTAGGTCACTGAAGTGGTTTGTGCCCGCTGGCCAGTGAGTGTGGGCTGGCATTCAGGAAAACAGTGTCTGAGGTGCAAGAGGACGGTGCATGTCTCTCTCGCTTGACAGCTGCTGAAATAGCCTTATGCCTTGCTGGGGAAGAGATTCATACACAGTACATACAGTATGTGTGTACAAAAAAAATCTCAAATGCTCCGTTAGGGCCCTATCACACCAAGACGCGTCACTAGAAACGCATCGCTAGCAAAACCATAATTTTCCCATGGTACGGCGCGACTGTGCTTTTCTATGACGCCGCGTTTCGCGTTTTTTATTCTCAACGTTTTAGCGCAAGGCGTCACGCTGTTTGTCAATGTGACAGTTGGCCCAGGCAGCGTCTCAGTGTGATCGGGCCCTTACGCGTCGCTAAAACGCGCGGCATCTTCGAAAGCGCTTTGATACACCCCCGATCACACAGAGATGGGCTGCCTGTGCCAACTGTCACATTGAGTAACAGTGCGAGTCCGCGTCTTGCGCTGAAAAGTTGAGAATATTTTAACTTTTATGCGCGTCTAAAAAACACAACGCGCGGCGCCATAAAAAAGCACATGCCACATAGGACAACAATGGTTTTGCTGGCAACGCGTCTCAGTGTGATCGGGGCCTTAGGCTATTTCTTGCTAATAAGTTGAGATCGCAAAAAAACGATAAATATCACAAGAAAACTGAATCTAAATAATAGTAAAATATCACAAGAAAACTGAATCTAAATTCAATGTAAATTCATGACAATTTAGGGCATCTGTGAAACATTATTCATTCCCTCTTTCATTAGCATAATATATTTTAGCCCACATTCTGGTTTGCATAAAACCAAGGAAAATGGTGGTCATGCGCTGAAGAAGACTGACCCAATTCATTTCAGGGTAAAGTACACGGTGAGGTTCGCACTGTGACGGGGCATCCACAAAATAAAGAGGCTTCACTTACATGCTTTGTCAGATCTGGACTCTTAGAATCAATATCAAACCTGAAAGAAGAAGAAGAAGAAGAAGAAGAATAAGAAATATGGTACAATTCATGTATTCAACATGGTGGTAAACATGTGAAGACCAGTCTGGAACCCTTATTTATTCTTCTGTGACGCAATGTCTATAGGACTGAAGGCCCCGGAGGCATAGCATTATTGTGTCAATCATATGCTTGTAGGTCAGCGAGAAAGCAAGGGGAGTAATCCCTGTAAAAATAAAAGCAATATAGTGATATAGTGTAATATACTTTATTAAGGGAATTGTTATATACTTTCTGAAGTATGCATTTTCTCAATACACAAAGGGGATGGTATTGAAACATTGAAAGTTATAGCGCGTGTCGCAGTCATACGTGCTGTAGATGTAATTAAGCCCCAGCATGCCCCAGCTCCCTCCTCTGTGATAAAAGAGAAATGTAAATGAGGTGCACTAATTGTGCGGGGGATACACTTCCTCGCCTTATGTCCCTGCGTTGTGTCATGATGGTAAACCAAATGAATTCATTAGACGTCCTGCACATCCTCTGAGACCTTCAGCGAGACATTCAGAAAATGCACCGTGGCTTTTGTCAAGGATTCGCGACTTCGTGTCATATAAAATGTATGGCGTATAGAATCCTTTCTTGTGTTCGAGGAGCAGATGATCAGGAGAGAGTTAAAGGTATAGTCTGCGATTGTAAGCTAAGACGTTTTTGTGGTATTTTTTTGTATTAAATTCAGCGAATGTATACTCGCGGTCCGCGAACTGCCTGTTCTATGTGCGAGCTGAAAAAAGTATCTGGTGTTACTACAAAGCACCTTACACCTTACAACAATATCCTAGCCATGGCCACGTGTTTCCAATATGTGAGGAGGAGCTTCTGAGGGAGCACCCTATGGCAATGAAGGAAGAGGTGTTTTTGTATTTCTGTATATAGAAATGGACAAACCCTTTGTGACGTCACCTATAGACAGTATATAGATATGGACAAACCCTCCTTTTTTCAAGAACGCATATTAACACTGCGCTGTGCTGGCATCTTTGCAGTACCTGCCTCCACCTGTAACGTCCCATATCCTGCCTATCCATTATAATGCGATACATCATGTATGGCTAATACTTTTAACTAAAAGATTCACCCCCATACAGTTGTCATGAACGGGGAGAATAGCTATAGAGACAAAAACAAATTTTGAACCAGGCTGTAAAGTCTAAACATTTTAACATGGGAGTCTACGGGGATTGACCTTTTGCAGCCAGCTTCAAGCAACCATTCGATGAACCGCAGGGTTTGGCACTCCTGCGTTATATTCATTTCTCAGCACCTGAGGTCCCCGCTTGCTTAAAATGGAACGCCCCTTCCTACTCACCCTCTGTAATTTCCCTGTCCTTATACAGTGTGCGAAGGGGTCCCCGCAACTCAGTTGCAGACATTTGCTTTGCTTTGCAGGCAGGGAGATGGAGGATGAAACTTTGCATGAAATATTCATCGCCCTTATCCCAATCTCTCCTCAACACATGACAATTGAGACACAGCGCTGATTAATAATTTCTCAGAGGATGGCTGGGTGGTGAGGAGGTGGGAAGGACCGGGCCGAGGTGAATTAGAGAGTCAGGGGAGGATGGAGAGAGACGAGAGGATGAGGGAGATGGTGTGAGACGTAGTGGGAGAGGCAGGAGGACGTCGTCGTCTGTAGGTGGGACCACGGAAGCCTCAGACAAACGCTTCAAGCGGAATAACTCACACGTCAAAGCGCAGGTTCTGCTTCTCCTCAAAGAAGTAGTCCAGGATGTACTTCCTGACAAAGTCGGGGTTTAGCGTGTTGTCGATCACCTCCGTCCTCCCGAACTGGATGAGGGGGGAGACAAGAAATAAGGGGGAGCAGAGAGGCAGACTAGGAGGGCAAATGCAGTGTGGGGCGATACTTCATACCAAATCACATCATTAAATATCATACCAGCATTCTGTCGATGATATTATTAGGCAATAACAATACCAGTCTTTCTACTTACACCACAAGATTAGATCAGGCTTGGATTAACAAAAGGCAAAAATCACACCACCTCAGCTCTTCTGCTTAGCAGAAGGGGGGTTTGGTGGGGGGGCTATCAATCAACCAATCGTTATCCTCTTACAGTATAAATGTTCTCTATAAAGAGAGAGGGGGTGGGGGTCGGGGGGTGGGGGTGTGGAAGTAGGACACACATTGGAGGAGAAGAGACTGCTTCTGCCTCGGAACAGCATCAACTTGTTTGTACACGGGAGCAGGGAAACTGGCATGTGATGCGATTCTGCTTGTGCAGATGTGGAAAAGGACATTGGCATAGTTACAGAGCAGGGTCCTGGGAAAAAGATATGTGATGAGTGCTTTTTATTTTAATTTTATAAAGATCAGCACATGCACTGTTTCACTCTTGTGTATGTCTCTCTCTCTTTTTTCTCTCTCTATCTCTCATACAAACATACACACACACAAACAGAAACTCACTCTCTCTCTTTCTTGGTATCTGTCTCTCTCACACAAACACACACGGTGTCCAAAATTAATAATTAATGTTCAGAGGACCGACTTTGAGCTGCATAAATAAATGATCCCCAGTAGAAAGCAGTAGCATAAACTGAAACAGTGAATTAATAATTGCAGTTAAGGCTTAATGAGGAGATGAAAGTGTGATTAGTGTGGCATCATATCTAGCAGAGCAAAAACTTCACAATTGTCACTGAGAGAGAAGCTACATCTCTTAAAATCGATGTAGATAGATAGGAATGAGGCATTCTGGTGGAATGTCTTTGGGTAATGCATGACAATTTGTGGGCTTGCCAAAGTATAATGTGTTGTCAACACAAAGGTGTGTCTAAACATATCAAAGTTCTCTCTCTCTCTCTCTCTCTCTCCCTCTCTCTCCCGCTCTCTCCCTCTCTCTCCCGCTCTCTCTCTCTCTCTCTCTCTCTCTCTCTCTCTCTCAAAGCAGCTGCAGGCAGTGAAACATCTTCAGAACAGACAGGGGTGTATATTTCAAGGGCAGGGGCTGAATTTGGTGGCTGGAAACCCTACAAGCGTATTTACTGTGTTCTCGGGCCAAAGTTGACAACAACAATGAACAAAAAAAGAAGGAAATAGGAAATAACACACCTCCCCCAACCACAGTATTATTTACTCTGGCATCTGCACAGCGAGGCGGTTAAGTCAGCACAGTAAAGCACTAGGATTACCTGTCGACCTCCCGCCAAAAACCCACAAGGGAATAGCTGGGCACCTGCTGTGCGCATGTCCCTGACATCCAGTAACCTAAAACTAGGACGAACTGTGAGGCAGAATGTCAGAGAGACTTCAACTTGGAATAAAGATTAATGTCTAGGAATTCTACTCCCATGCAGAAAGGTCAGGTATCTCCAGCCTCCCGACAGCCTTATAGCGGATTGGCCAGGTCGAGTTGGTCCCTGCACGGCGGAGTACCGACTGAATAAGGGGAACAGCTTGTCACGAAGCAGCGGCAGTGAAGACTTGTGACAGAATGAGGCGCTGCAGCCGCGGTGTCTTGTGAGACCTCACAAGTTAGAGGGAAGGGGGGGGGTGGGGTCTGGAGCGGAACCGATGGCGTCCACCTACGCAGATTACCCACTCTGCCCGTAGTTCCTAGCGCTTAGCGTACATTTATTTGTGTGCGACCGCAAATGTGAGCGGCGACGTCGATCGATGTTGATGAGAGAGTCCCCCGCCCTTCCCACGGAAGGGTAATGGGATTACACAGGCAGTTGCTGACTGGCCATGTCTACGGTACACTGGCACCTTAGATGACAGAGGGGCCAACAAGGTGCTTACAGTAGCTTTATCACATCTGCACAACTTGAATGGGCTGCTCTCAAAGCCAACTGCCATATCTCCGAGAGAATGATAGATAGATAGATAGATAGATAGATAGATAGATAGATAGATAGATAGATAGATAGATAGATAGATAGATAGAT